>JAQFZC010003443.1:0-18761 GCA_034695205.1 Dicyrtoma fusca
TTCACTTTGCAGTGCCAGCGCTTTGAGTGCTGTTTTATAAGTTAGAAAAAAAATTAATTTTTCAAAATTAAGATAGTAAACATAATTTAACTACAACCTATTTAAAGACAAGTTAAAAAATATTTGTTATGCAATAAATTAGGCACATATATTTTCGGTGACGGGATGTCAGGTCATATCTATTCTATAAGCGATACCTTCTGTCACGGCAATATTTGAATTTAATAAAGGCAAACTATTACACATTAAAATACTTACATTACCTAAATTACTTCCCGAGGCCCAAGGAACCCCACGAAACCGCAATACTGGAACTGGAGTCTAGAATTCTGGAACACTAGATAAGAAAATAATATTGTGCCGTCCGTTCCGTAACTTCCGTATTCCGTATGTACATACACACATTGCATTGTAAACTGTGAAACGAGAAATTGGACGATTGAAACTTCGATCGCGAGGCCTGGAGATGGAAGTGCGACAATATTATTTATAGCAAGTACATACGGATCTAGACGAACGGGATGACAAAAGTCCCCCCCCCCCACTACCCCCATCACGTCATCCGTCACTGGCAGAGTAGCATACAATATAATTATACTATCCAACAGTATAGTAAAGTTAGAATTTTCCAATCCAGCCACAGCCAGCCGGTTACAATATGCCCAAAACTTAAATCTTTAATATCCCGATATGCAGCATTTCCAAGTTTCTAGACTGGCAACTCCATATTCCAGTTCCAGTAGATAATAGGTATCCAAAATATTTCATATCCTATCACCCATGTAAATACGTCCACGTTCCCTATACGTCCTATTATATATTTCTACCTTCCAGCTCCAGAACCAGCTCCAGAACCAGCTCCAGAACCAGAACCAGAACCAGTACTGTTAGAAAGCTCCTATGGCTCCAGCAAGGAACCTGCCACAAATTACTTCGGTATTAATACACGAATTATATAGGGAATTATTATAACACAATGAATTTTTTAAACGCCAAAAGATTAAAAAATGTAATATTTGAAGCTTGAAATCTGACTTTTACAATTTACGACTATTTAACAGTTTAAGATCTACAGCTAGCAATTATCTTGGTGTAAGTACAAGAAACGGGGTAGTGAGTAGTGATAAACATGTGTAATAAAAAAAAAGAGAAAAAGTACGTTTCTAAAAGGACAGTAAAAGTAAAGCCACTTCAATTATTCTAGAAGGCGAACGTAATAACTGAACAAGCCACAAGTTCCAGGAATTATAAGTAGACACGAAGATGTATAGCCAGTTGTTCCCTTCTCAAGTTATTATCCGGTCTGATCAGATCTGACGAGGACAGTGAAACATTTCTACATATTTTTGTATATATCCACCAGATCCTTAAGCCTTAAAGTATAGTAAGGCAAAATATTATATTATCTCTGCTTTATAATAGAGACTGGACTGGGAAGTGGGAAGTGGGACTGGGCTAAGTAAACTACAGAGTATAGCAGAGAGTGATTATAGTATATAGTGTATCTCCGTCTGTCTGTCATGTTCATCTTCATCTTGATTGTGAGGTAAAAAAAAAATCAAAACTGAATTGATTGCTTCTTCTGAAACTGAAAGTGAGTTGTGATGTGGTCTGAGCTTACATAGACAGACATATAGACATTTCCTTTCCACCCCACCAATACCAATTGTGTCCCCTATCTCAAAATCACCACAATATTTTGCCTACACATCAGACACATCAAATTATCATATCTACGTACATACTTACCTTCTCATCACAAACACAAAACAGAGTCAACAGAAGGCACAACATTTTTTTATATTAATCTCTGATCACAAGAAATAGCAACTAACTTACATACTAAAGTAATAGATTCTAGAGAATTTTACTGCATTGATTATTACTCAATAATATTCTATAGATAGATTGTTAGCAATTATTTTTAAACATGAATCAAAAAAGTTGTAATTACTTATATAAAAAGTTTCAATTTCAATTGCAAGTTACAAGTAAATCATAAATATTTGTACCAAGCAATAAAATAGAAACGGCAAAGCAATATAAACAGTTCATACTGTTCATACATAAAAGTGCCAAAGCCAAAATAAGTTATTTACAAACTGTGTAATTAAATATTAATGTTTAAAATATTAATAATAATAAAAAAAAATGCTAAAAAGTAATTTAAAGCGGCAATGATCCAGTGAGCACAGGTGTTATAACTTGCGTCAAGTCAACTTTTGACGCGTTCAATTCAAACTTGCGTGCATTTGCGTGAACATACGCAAAAATTAATTTAAATAATTTAAATAAATAGTAAACAATAAATTAATAATAATAAAATTGTCACATGGTCACAGACGCCGAATTAATTACATAATAAATTGATATATTTATTTGGTGGTCAATTTAGTTGATATTTATTATCTCCATAAGTTTCAACTTTGACATGAGCAGAAGTCTTAATTGACAAGCAACAACGAAATTCGCTGATTTTGGACTGGTTGACTGTACTTTGGTTGTTTGTGTTGTGTTTGTTTCAGTACAACACGAAATTTCAATAATAATTTATTTAATTTAATTTAACTGTCGTCTATTGTTTAGACGTTAGTCTCAGTATTTCACTAGCAATAATCGCTTTCTTCCTTTCTTGGCTATTTGGTTGGTTACCCAATTAAGAATCTCTGTACACTTTTGACGGGCAACGGGTTATGCTTATATGCACTCTGAATGGATTGGATATTTTGCCTTTGACATTTGAAATGGCTGAGTCGGATACTCAATAATAATTATTGTTGTTAATAAAAATTATTGTTAGTTATTTATAGTTCTTAGTTAATAGTTGATACAAAGTAAGTAGATACATAGGTAGTAATTAAATAGAGAATAGGATTTGTGGATAACATTGCATTATTACTTATTTGTTAAACTAAGAAGCCGTGTCAGTATTTTGAAGGCGTAAAAAAGGCAGGGATTTTGGGAAACCGGCTCAAAAATGTCGTGTAACTATGCTGAAGGATTGTCACCGTACAATAATAAAGGAAAATTGGGGATACCAGAGGTAAGCTGAGTTCTAGCAAAATTTTGATCTAACAGATGACAGACCATATAATTACAATAAATTGATTAGTGATTAGGAGATTACGATTTACGGTTATCAGTAATGATGAACTAATATTCGAATAATTATTTATAATCTAGGTTTTCGACGATGATTCAGCAGTGGAAGCCAAAATCGAAAAGCTAGCAGAATGGATTAAAGTAGCCAAGCATGTAGTTGTCCATACTGGAGCTGGAATTTCAACGGCTGCTGGAATTCCGGATTTTCGTGGTCCAAATGGAGTTTGGACCCTGGAGGAAAAGGGTCTTAAACCGAATTTCAATATTTCTTTCGATCTCGCCAAGCCGACGCTGACACACATGGCTTTGACTGCGCTTATTGAATCAGGTAGGGATTCCTCATTTATGACAGCGATAGTTGTTTAGGTGTTTTATTCGAAAATAAGTAATCGATTTCTTATTTTAAGCAAACTCTACTTTTTCACTGGGGTTACGCAATTAACAAGGATTTTGGTATTGTTTTATTTTCATTTTAGGTCACGTAAAGTATTTAATAAGTCAGAATATCGATGGACTCCATTTACGCTCAGGGTTGAAAAGAGCCAATATTTCTGAATTACATGGCAATATGTTTGTGGCCCAGTGTTCGCTCTGTGATAGGTAAGTACATACACAGAAATCGTATTACAGACTAGTGATTAATGCCTTGATGGTGTTATATATATTCGAGTAGATGCCTAATTAGTAGCTTAGGTTAAATTTAAAATTCAAGTAGTTTCTAAATGTCGGAATAATTTTGTGTTGCTTTGTACTGTTGCTCTTGTTTGCTAAGTAATCATGCATCTACGTGATCTATTTTTTTACACTGCATTTCCTAATAGTATTTTAGGTTTAATATAATCATAAATTAACTTGACAGGCAATTTATACAAAAGTCCAGTGTCCCAACGGTTGGTCAAAAAGATATAGGAATGGAGTGCCCATGGATGAAATCCGGTGGTCGGGCATGTCGGGGAAAACTTCATGATAATATTCTAGACTGGGAACACAATCTTCCAGAAAGAGACCTTGAAATGGCTGATATGCACTCTAGGTAAAAATACTGTAGTTGCCTAAGTGTTAATATTCTTGGTATAAAATATCGATCATCACTTTTTTTCGTCACAGATCGTGTCTATCTTTTGTAATCTATTTGTAACTTCCAAATGTAAAAATTTCAGCCTAGCAGACCTTAGTATTTGTCTTGGAACAACGCTACAAATTGTTCCTGCGGGTAATTTGCCACTACGTGCCAAAAAAAATAATGGGAAAGTCGCGATCGTTAATTTACAGCCAACGAAGCATGTAAGAAAATAAGTTACTACCTTAATTTTTTCAGTTTGCTTTGCATTTGCTAACATAGTTTTAGTTGTGAGTTATTCTTATTTTTATGTATTATAAGCATGGTATTTTGATTGATGACTTTGGCGCAGCACAAAAAATCGGATTTGGTGATTCACACACAAGTGGACAGGGTACTGGAGGGAGTTGCGGAACTTCTTGGTGTTCGTATTCCAGCATACAGTCCTCAGGCGGACCCAACTACTCTTCTACGACAACAACAAATGTATCCCATGAAAATACCGCTTCGTTACATTGACTGGACTATACCAAGTGAGCACTATACTATTTGAACTATGTAACTATTTGATAGCCATTTTTGTGCTACTGTTATGCATTTTAATTAGGTATGCTTAAGTATGCTAGGTTCGTAAGTTATTTAATTAATCTTATTTTTTGAAAAAGTGTCCTCAGTGTCAAAATGGAAGAAAATGATCTCAGATTTAAAGGGTACCTCTGCAACCACCTCAACATCTACAAAGCCGAAAAATCAGCGAAAAAGACGACGCCCAGAACAAGAGGATACATCCGAAAGTGATGAAGATTCTCAACAAGACTCAACCAAAACGGACACTTCGGATTTTCAAAGCTTTATTCAGGATAAAGCTAATTTAGCTAAAGCAACTAGAAAAGAAACAGAGTCCGAGCAAGAAAGGATAAACAAAGCCATTGCCATCGCCAGTTTAAATTATTTGAACAAGTCTGCTGCTACTCAGGATAATCGTATTTTTCGGCCGACCCCCTCCCGCAGTCCCACAGCACTTGCACTCGACTTAAGCTGTCCCCAGGGGGTAAAGAAAGAACCCGCTAAGATTTTGAAAACTGAAGTTGAGAAAATTGAGCTGGGTGATGCCAGTGAGGGTGAATGTCCACTCCCTACTGTCGTCAAATCCTCATCTTCACGAAGAAAAAAGAGCAAACCATGTCGTCAGATTTCCATTTCAGTTTCAGACTCGGAGGACCGTAATAATTCCAATCCTAATTCGCCTACTTTTCATATTAATTCGGAAAACGGGGACGTCATCAAAGTGGAAAAAGTTGACAAAGTCGAGCCACTTGATGAATAAAATATTATTTTATAAATAGAAATAGCTTGTACAATTATTTCAGTTTTTTCGACAACCTACAATTTGGTATTGTTAATATATTAATATTATTGTATAATTATCATTCTAATATTTGGTTTACAGTTTTGTTACGAATGAAAATTCATTATTATGTATTATGACGTGTAAGTGCCCAAGCACTTTGTAATATACTTAATTAAGAAATGACATAAATTCTACGGGGTAATAAGTTTGGTTTCCCAAAGACAAAAAAGGTTTGTAAAATATAATTAGTGAAATCTTGTTGAAATGGCTCTTGCAGTTTGGTTTGTTTGTCCAACATTTTGCACGATTAAATATTATAACGCCAGTACTAAACTTTACTTATTTCAAACATAAAATATTTCCATAATTTCTACCACTAGATTATTGTTTGTAAAATGCAAAGAGTTTGCTCATAGTAATAGGAAGAGTAAGAAATGATTCAGTTATACTTAAAGTTTGAAGGCTCGTGGTTTAGTCCCGTTCTCGATAAACCCCGTTGCAGCACCGTCGACGAACGCAAGTGACACAAACTAGCAGACACATTAAAATCAAAACGGCCGTCACAGAGAAGACGATGCCAGCAAGAAACAGTTCATTATTTCCAAATCTTGTTCTTGGTGGTCCTAAGGTGGTGGCGTCGCTCTCTTTAGTCGGCAGTAGTTTCTCAGTTGTCTGTTTTGATGTTAAGGTCAAGTCAACGCGTGGGTCAAAGTCAGCTTTGTGGTCATTGACCTGGTTCCCATCACTTCCTTTTCGTTGTACAGATGCCACTCCTACAGCTATCCCAGTATTGGAAAAATTGTGGTGGTCAATTAATAGAATAACTACTAATAGAAAATTCGTCAGTGTCAACAATGTTGTGCTTTTGTATTTCATTGCGAAGTTGTAAAGATTTTATTTAGACTTTGGAAATGAAGTGGTTTTATATTTTTCTTTTCTGTTAGTCAGACCAGCCGCAGCCTCGTATTCGTTTCGGGTTTAGTTGGAAAATAATTGAATCAATTGATTTCTGTATTAAACACGTCAAAGGATCAAAGAGTACACAGCAATATACTTATACAAAACGGACATGGCTTTCACCATCTGGCAAGATAAGGAACCGGCTGTTCATAAAACATTAATGTTTTATACGAATTAAAATACAATGCGAATGACGTAATTTATTGCTTCAAACTTTCATAGCATAAAATCTAAGGGTAAGAAGTAGAGATCATGTTAAAAAATGATACGTAGAAATACTTTATTTTTGTTCTCTTGTGTTAACTACGATGTATTTGCAGATTTTGCTAGTGCTTATTATGTATGTAATCCAATTGCTGGTAGAAAGCAGATAGCAAGGTTTGCATGGTCAAATGTTGAATGACGAATTATAGAACAGATTGTAGGAATCGTAAATCGTAAAAAATATATTCCAATATAATAAAAATACAAGTCATATCCATTAGAACGTATCACCGTTCTTCCATCAACATGGAGGGGAAGTCGCAGCGCCCAGCAGTCATCTGTCAGCTCATCGGATCCATCAAATTTTGTCAAACGTATTGTTTAGCAATATTTGGAAATTACGTACATGCCATTTATTTTAATATACCAAGGCGTAAAGGTCGAATGAATGGTCAAAATACAAAGAGTAATAAATTATTTATTATTTTCAAATAACTGCTGTGCTGTGAACAGTTCATAATAAACATTTTTCATCTCCATTAACTCCTTATCCGTCCCAACCTCGGCCACCTGACCATTCACCAGAACGACAATTAAATCTGCTTTCCGAATCGGCTGGATCCGTTGTGAGGCCACAATCAACGTTCTTCCCTTCCGCAATCTCATGAGTGCCTTGTTGAGTAACATCATACTGTTGGACGATAAAGACGTCGTGGCTCCGTCCACGACCACGATCTTTGGATTTTGCACTGCAACCCGGGCGACTGCAAGTCTCTGACGCCATACAAACGTGTCCGGATTCTCTGGCAATTCTCTAAGGGTGGTCTCGTACTTATTGTCCAGCTGGTCAATGACTAAGTCTAAGCACGCTAATTCCGCCGCTTCCATTATTTCCTGAATGGGCACCACCCTACTGTTATCGCCGTACGCAATATTTTCAGAAATGGTCAATTCTTGGAAGAATATTGGGTCTAGATCAATGCTCCCGATGAGCTTCCGAATAGAAGACTCGTGAATGTCCTGGTAGTAATTTCCATCCAACAGCTACAAAAACAAAAAAATATTACTTTCAAAAAGAGCACAAAGTAATCACCTATATGTGATCAATGCAAGTTTTTAGAAGGGTGCAAACCATCGTAAATACACGACTTGAAACCCACAAACACGCCCTGAATTCAATAAAGTTCCAAACGTCGTACGTAAGTAAATATTATGATTTATGTAATTTCCACTAGCAAACTGAGCTTGGGCTTTGTAGCTATACTGATATAGCTTATACGGGCTTTACCTTGATTGACTGATTGACTGACTAAGCTAGCAATTGAAAAACGCAATTTTAAACATAGTAGTGTCTGTCTACCGGTAGTCTGTCAAGCTAAATAAATTTAGACATCAAACCTTCACACAACTATACAGTTACATACTTCAAAACGAGCATTATTTGTATACTTGGTACCCCAAAAATGTTTTTTTACTGCTGTCAAATAAGTTTAAAACGTATAAGTAACAGTGGTTGCAATAAACCGTGGGCTCAAAATCATGTATACAACGCAAACGCATGCACTTTTGTTGGAAGGAATGTATTGGTAATATTTTTTTAACAGGATCCCTAAAGTACCTCACGTTGGCGTTGTTGTAATACCCTGGTAAGATAAATTGGTTTATATTTAATTTTGAAGGAACAAAGCAATGTTTCACAATTACATCGTTTTGAATTTTATATTTCGATTTTTTTCCAAAGATTTCCTGTTTTTGAAAAAGGCACACGTTCGTGGGTAGGATTAAACAAAAAAGCACTAGGGTAGGAATCAATTTTGCACGTCAAATCTCATTTAAAAATTTACGATTTGCAAACTCACAAATTAAAGCATCTTATTATTCTAGTAAATGACAAAATCTACACTGTTTACTTGTATTAGCGGTAGTAGCATGTGTAGGTAATGTCTACGTGAGGCAAAAATGTGATCCGAATCCGGATTTTGCATGTGAAAAAAAGTTTATGGTTAGTTCACGATGTAATTACGTTTAATTAATTTGATACAAGTTACAGACGCTGAAAACTAACCACAGAGCCTTCTGTGGGTTGATATAGATTTAAGATGATGTCCATCAACGTTGTTTTCCCCGAGCCTGAAGAGCCCACAACGGCCACATATTTCTTGGAAGGAATCTCGAGTGTGATCCCTTCCAGCACGTTGACATTGGGTGTGACTGGATACGCAAACGTGACACGACGACATTGAATGGCGGGTGGAGGATCCTCGGCTTTCCACTCTAGCTATAGTCAGGTCAAACAAAATACTACTGACATGTACAAAATACAAACTTAATAAAGTTACTTACAAGGAGAGTACGTTTGTTTGGTGACGCGTCCCGATTTTCATGAAATTTTCTGTACTTGTAGGCACTGACCTTAGTACTTCACTTAACCTTAAACTTAAATTGCACAAGAGATTTCTGTTTAATTTCGATTACAATAATTTTTGGAATGTGAATCCTTTGTGCTGCAATACAACAAGAAATGCATTCATGTCTTTATGCTAGCCGAGATACATACATACATATAGGGGCTGTAGAAGGCGTTTTGATAACATTTGTTGAAATCCCAGAGTTACAGTTGAAAACGCTCCCCAGTGAGTTAGATGGTTAAATATAATGAGCAAATGTAAAAAAATCAACTATTGTGCAAAAATAATGTCTTTTTTGAACACTGGATGTTTTCCTCTTTTTTGAAAATTTGGTAATGGTCCCGCCCTTTGGTACCTTTAAAAATTGCATGTTAATTTGCATTTGATTTGTCACTTGCTGAAACATGTTTTCAAAATTATTTTTTTTCTCAATAATACCAAGAAAGATGCCACAAGTTTAAGGTCACGTGAAGTACTAAGGTCAAATGCCTACAAGTACAAAAAATTTCATGAAACTCGGGACCCCTCACCAAACGTACTCCCCTTGTTAGGCTGACACTATCGTAAAAAACGATGTCAAACTTTAAGATGTGAGCAACTTTATACCCTATGGAGCTTCTCAAGAAGTGTGATTCTTTTAAAATTCTGGTTTGCTTCATGCAGAGAGGCTGAGAAAAGCTTGAGATCAGAGCAGGCTGGAAGCGTTGCCAAAGCATCTCCTAGCGGACGAACTGTGTGATTCAGCAGCTCCCCAGTTCTATTAAAAATGGTAACAATAAAATAAGAGAATCAATCTACATCAAATAAGCCTTTAAATATTCAAATGTTAACGTCCTACGACCGCAAACTGTTTATAATCAATCGTCTCAAGACGTGAATTATAAATGCATTACACTAATTCGTATAAAATGCATAAGGTGAAAGAAGCTGGGAAAAGATGAGACTTACGCGATCATATAATATATTTGAGTGCTCCTAGAAGTACCATCACGAACGTCCTGTAAGAATACTTTAAGTAAATACTCCAACCAAAGCCCAAACATAATGAAAACCAATGGTCTCGACATGCCGTAAACACAGCACTGAACAGCATAATACAATTTCAACTTTATTCTGTTGGATTATAATAAATGCACACAAATTAATATATTTACAATACAAAATATAGATTGTAGCCGAGATTTTTACTTTTGAATATGCATGTGTCAGATTTTGTTTTAAAAAAGATGACAAGAAGGAAATTAATTAGGTAGTCCGTACGATTTCTTTATACTTATTTGGTACAAGTCGAACATATGCTGATGAAGCCCAAACATAAGGATACTGCGTATATAGGTTACAATCTCGAACAGAAGCTAGAAAATAATTTCAGAAAATGGGATTGTTTTTTTTTAAACTTTTTAGTTTCAACCACAACCACCATGCATAACTCTCTATGTGCATATATTCTTGCTTAACAATCGATCAAAGAAAGCTTGGCAATTTATAGTATGTAATCTTACTAGTTTGAGTATAGAAATCTATTTCCAATAGGCAATATTAAATGACTTGATTATATTCTTGGATTACTAAAAAATAATCTAGGTAAACTTACAGCAGAACTCTTTTTAAGCAATGAGCCAACAATAATGCTATTACGAGAACGAAGTCTTGAATCCAAGAATTGGAAGAAAATGAAAAGAAGAATAGTAGGAAAAATCCGATATAGAGCCTCTTTTTCATTCGGCCAGCAAAAGATGATTAGAAAATAACAAACTGCACCTAATAACCCTGCACCTTGACAAATAACTGAACAAGTGGTAAAAAATGCCTATGAAACATATGACACAGTATAATCAATTAGGATCAACTTCAATCAAATACAAATATTAATTTTTTTTTAATTCAGATTTACATTAAGCAAAGTTTATGAAAAAGCTTATTCTGTTGACGCTTGAATTGTAATATTGTAACGTACTGTATTTAAAGACGAAGTGTCCGCAACTAAACTATCCCGAATGAAACCAATGTCATTCCTTGGGAAATCAAACCATTCCATTTTTTGCTTGAGATAAGACTCAAACAAATAGATGCGCATGGCATTATTGACTCGGTAGGTTCCAAAGCCCAAAATGAGTTCCTAGAAAAAATGAAAATTCCATCAAGTAATTTTAACAGAAGCATCTTTCAAATAGCTCTTCGAATTCATAAGCTGTCATCTGTATAAAACAAAAACTAACTTAATTAAATATAAAAATGATTGTTGCCGGCAAACTGACAAGATTTATAAGCTTACCTGCAAAAATGCAGTCAAGAAGGAGCCTATGGCCAAATAAATCATGTAAGTAAAACACAGTTTGCGAACTTCATCTGCATTCAATTCCATGTACGCCTACATAACATTTTAAGACCAAATTGAATTTTACTTAAATCTTGAGTAAAAATTAATGATTACGGACAGCGTAGAATTCATATTTTTGGTTACAAATTATAGATCTGGTTTTAAATTATTCAATTATATACAAGGAGGTACATTAGATCCATTTACCAAAATAACGAGTGAGTTACAATAAAGTCGCATGGCGATACAAACCCCCAAAATTACTGACGTAAAGCAGGCAAAAATAATATACGGCCATGAAAATCTGAGCCATGGAAGCACCGTCACCTTCCCAGTCTTTCCTCCTTCTTTCGTACGAAGTTCCTGTTGTACAATTTATTCACAATAATTCAAAAATTTGAAGATTATGCAAAAACATGAAATAAATCATGTAAACTAATTTCAAATGTCGCTTAAAGATAATAATTACGTTATTTATTTACCTCGACAGCCAATTGTAAACCAAGATTATAGTGCTCCCAAAAGGCAAAGGAGTCGCTCGAGGCGATACTTTCATTATCCGGAGATCCATTGACAGTGAAACCAATGTACTGCTTTAATTTGTCATCAATCACTGTCACACTTTCTAATTCTGCTGACCGATCCGAAATAAATTCCAAATTGTCTTGACTCATGGAAATACTGGACTTACTTGTATTCATATTTTCAAAATAATGACGAAATCTCTCAATTTGTGCTGAGATTTCACGCTCTTCGTCAATATCCCGAATAAGTTTAATTTTTGATATGGAACTTTGGAACAAAATTGTGGTTTCATGCTCAGGCTGTCCATCTAAAGTTTGGAATCGAAGCTTTTTCTGACCCGGTTTTTCCAACTGGAAATCAAAATAGTGTATATATTGTACTTACAATCTTTTCAACGCAAATTGGATAAACTAAAGGGATGGAATTTTTGACAAATCCAGTCACACTCACACTTTGTGTGTGCCAGTGAGTAAATTTTAAATCCCTCTGACGGATTCTTTCCGAGAATTAAATTATTATAATAATTATTATCCCGTCTGGTTACACTACTTCCCGGATTAGACTTACCTCAACTACTGCCCCAGTAGAGTTACTTCTGTCACTTTCCGATGGACAACTTAAACTAGCTTCATGGGTAATTGAAGCTTGAAAACTGTCCCTAACTTTCGATTTTAACGTGTCGTCAATCGTGTGACTCGGATCTGCGTTGCCTGAGACAAAATATTTCAAATACACTTAAAATTACTTAAAATTTTGTAAAAGGTAAGTGCGAAACTATAAGTAACGTAGGATGGGACAAAAAACCGTTTAGGAGTAAAACTGTTTATGGGGTAAAACCGTATGTATGTGAATTAAATCTGTCGCAGTATGATAATTATTGTAATATTTTTTTTTGTATTTAGTTGTTTTCTGGATTTTCACCATTTTATTCGTCTTAGATGATTGTAAAGGAGTTATGAAATTCTGACAACAATTAATACCAACTTTTGTGTAGTGATTACTAATAACTGCTACTGCCATATCCATTGTTCCTACAAGTCTATTTTTTCAAAACATAGTTCATCTGATGATACTAACCGGAGAATGGAACCATTTTAAACACATTGTTGAAAGTGGAAGTAATTACTCTAATATCAAATAATTGTAGTACATCTTTACGAAAAAGTACAGCTATTCATTTTAAAAATATTTCAGTGTCTTCTATAATATGTAATTTAAAAATAATATGAAACCTACACTTGAGAAAAAACCGTATTTTGCCTTCAAACAAGTTTTTGCTCCATAGACCGTTTTGCTCCATAACACGGTTTTACATCATGTTGCATTACACCTTAAAAACTATGTAATGTAATTTAATTTACGGCTACTAAATAATACCGAATTGAATTTATTAGTGATTATTGATTACTATTTCGAGGAGATTTTGCCCTTTTATAAAATATAGACATTTTCTTCTTTTTTGGTTGAACTGGTTTTTTTAAGATGGAAGCAACTTCGTTGGAAGTACCGTCATTTCCACCTTGAGCATTTGTTAATGTCTCAATGTATCTTTGAAGTTGCGCCAGTTCAGGTAAAAATAAAGACATTGAGTTCTTGGTCGCCCGCCTTTGGTCATTAGACCCCCATTTACTTGCTTTTTGATTTTTTCCCAATGTAATTATTTAAATCCAGCCACAACAAAAGGTCAAGATCAGCCACCATAAAGGGTCACCAACATCAAATCCAGTCAAAGTTAAACATGCAAACAAACATAATGAGCACAACAATCAAGTTTACGCATTGTATTGCATTGCAGATTTTGAAACTTGATTAGCATATTAGATTGAGAATTTGGGACATCACACTACCAACTATCGTACAAACATAAAATCAAAGTGTGATTACTTACAGAGCCTAGCGTCTCCAATTCTATGTGGAGCAGCCATCTTGAAACGCAAATCTAAACTCATTGTGTTCCGGTTTGTTAGCAAAATAAATAAATACATAATTAATTCAGTATTCGGAATATTTAGGAGATTACACACAATAAATGAATAAACCTTACAAAAATATCTACATTCCTTGTAAATGTAAAACAACAAAATGATAGTTATAGAAAATTATAAATAAATCGTTTCGGGCACACACCCGACATTTGAAATTTTTATATTACTATACCTCTTTCCGTCAAATGTTTATTCTGCACAAGCTTTTTGTAGTAATCTGAAGAAGAAACAAGGAAGCATATCCTAATTTCTCGTGTTGAAAAACAGACTAAACTAAACTAAAACACAAGATATTGAAGATATTAAAACTCACGAAGATTGCTTTCAAAAAATAGCTTGTTTTCTTGGACAAACCCTCCAATACGACGAGGTTCCACGAGATAGGCTGGTTTTCTGTCATTAAAGTGTCTCTGTGAAATTAAAACCGTAATTTAATAATTTTGAAACATTATAACACAAAAATAAGTGTCCTACAGAGGCCTACGCCTATATATATATATATACTAGTAATGGGTCAAAACGAAGAAAATTTCGTCGTTTTGGTGGTGGTCAATACGACGAACAGTGGTGGTCAATACGACGAACAGTGGTGGTCAATACGACGAACAGTAGTGATGAATACGACGAATGGCATATTTTGAACTTACTGGACACCTGTAAATGCAAATTAGTCGTTTAAATATCTGTAAACATCAACTTGATCAACTGAAAAACGCTGTTGAAGCAGTCAGTTAGTTCATAGCCTCCGTACTAACATGGCAGGGTACGCAATTAAATATTTGTGCCAAATAAGCCCACATAGCAATAAGTCAACTAAAAGTGCCAACTCAGAAGCTGGACAAGGATAGTTATTGTTACCAAAGACGCAAAATTGGTGGTGATACTATGGACTGGCAATGTGACCAGCGAAAAATTTGCAAAGCATCTCCCGGAGTACATGTTGATTTTTAATTGGAGCCGATAAATGTATTTACTGCAGCACGAATTTCAAGATACCAAAATTCGAGGCTTTAAGTGCAATTCATGTTAAGGGTGGAACAATAGATTCCAAACTAACCTGGGAAACTGGTTTCCGCCAATCTGGAGAGTGTTGTTAGAAATTACATGTGAACGGAACAGGACTGAGAATCCCCTCGACCAGATAGATGTTGGAAAATGGCCACGTGTTGAGAACAAAACGTACAGACTTGTTACTCAACACTTAAAAAATGCTGTTTCCAAATATAGACAAGGTCCATTGTTGCTCATAATATACCCTGATTCCTAACTACTTCTTGTGTACATATTTAATTTTTCGTCGTATTGACCACTACTGTTCGTCGTTTTGACCGCTTGAATAAAACATTTCGTCCTTTTGACTCATTTGTGTTTTTGTTTCGTCGTTTTGACCTTTCGTCGTTTTGGGTTTCGTCGTATTGACCCATAATCATACTATATAGTGTAAAGCTGTGCATTTGTTTGAAAAACATTTACCAGATATACGGAGTCTAGTTTCGCCTTGTCTTTGGTAACACTGTGATAGTCAAAGTTATTTTCTATATCGTGATTCTCATGAATTCTTCGAACAGAGCTGGCAAATTTGTATTTTTCCAGTTGCGAGTCAAATTTCGGCTTCAAAGCTGTTCATGTATATCATATAAATTACACATTACGTACGCAGAACAATATTGATTTTTTTGTATGTAATAGCTTCGCTTCGGTCTGTTTGTTATTAAAAACACTTAGTATGAATGAATTTTCGTTGAGTACTGCTTGATTTGACAAGATAGTTTAAACTAAATCTTACTAATAGTATCTTGTTGAGTTGTATCCACCATTGTGAAGTAAGCATGTTTTGCCAGCATTAAATTTTCGTGATTACCGCTTTCAACTATCTAGAGCCAGTAAAAGTTAGAGTAAGGAACACTTACATATTTCGAACTTGAAAAATACATATACAGGTACATATAATGCACAACAAAGCTGATAATGTAGAATAATTACAACACAAAACCGTCCGAAAGTCAGCAATCAAACTTACAACCCCATTTTTCATCATAAAGATAGTGTCACAAGTTTTGACGATTGAGTTACATTTATGAGACGTCATTACAATTGTACACTTGTCTCGTAATTTTTCCAAAATATTCAACACAAAAACTTCCAGATCTTCGTCCAAGTCAGCAATAAAGCCATCTAGTAAAAATATGCTAGGTTTTTGAAGCAAGACACGTGCCAGTAGTAATTTCTTGAAAAGAAGGTGAGGTAGCTTTTTCTCAGGTCCAACCACCGTCTGGTATTTCTAATAATTGTTTAAAAGTTCCAAAACACAATAAAAACTACACATAATTTAATTTACTGAACAGAACACTGAATGCACGTTTTGACACAGTAATAGAGCAGAAAATATAAATTAACCAGCATACGTTAGGCAAAGCCATAATATCTTGATGAAGATTGGCCTCCTTACAAGCCATTTCTATATCGTGCAAAGTTGCTGATAATTTTGCGTAGCGAAAATTCTCTTCAATCGTCCCCGTAATTACATAGAGACTGTCCGAAACGAGACCGAACTGAGATCGCAACCAACCCACGTTGACACTTCGCACATTTAGACCATCTATGCGAACCTTGAAACCATGAAACCGATGCGATGTACAGAATATTAATTATGAATAAATTAGGATACCTATTAACGAGCAATAAATAAACCAAATTCAATAATAATAATCTATTTAACTTTTGAACGAATATAAATATAGACAGCGTATTTGGGAGATGTGAGTGGATACCTGTCCACGTGAAACATCATACAGTCTTAGAAATAATTTCAGTATAGTTGACTTCCCACAGTTACCCAGTCCAAAAATCGTCACCATTTGTCCCGGATAAATGACAAGGTTGACATTTTTTAAAAGGATCTCTGCATCCTTCCTTGGGCATGGATATGCAAAATTGACCTCGAGCATTTCAAGCTTCCCAATGGCTCTCTTCCTTGGGATGCTTCCTTCTTGAGATAAATTATCAATTCCATAATGCCAGTCAATAGAAAAAAATACTTCCGCTGCAATCTTTCTTGCCTGCCGTATCTGCTTAAGTATATGGGGGATGGCGGAAATATTAAATGATGCTTGGGCGAAGCAGATTAGAATCTAATAAAGAAGATGAAATCGTTTAAACAAGTACGCATATAATTATAGTATGTCATTATATCTTCAAATTGGAATTCAAAATTCATTCAAATGAATGACCTACTAAGACAATTTGGTCGATACCAGGCAGACCGGTGAAATCATTTGGATACGGTAGATACGGAGCGCTGTCTTTAGTTGGATCCGTAACTGGGCATGTCACATTCGCAAAAGGCAAAACTTCAAAGACATTCAGATAAATGATAATGGTAGCCGTCCAGTAAAGAATGGGTAGAAGCCATGAAAAGCCTGAACAAAGGGCTCCCACTAACACCGTCCTCCACAGCTGACGTGATGGGACGAGGAACTTTCGAAAGTGCGTCAGCGCTCTCTGCTCTCCACCGTAGAGTCGAATCGCCCGAATATTTTCAAGGATTTTTCCAGTCTCATCGTAAAATACTTCCATGAGCACCTTCTCCTTCTCTATCAATGCCACTTCCACTCTCGACTTCAGTTCAAAGCAGATGATTGTGACGGGTGTGAGGCCAAGCGCGATCAAAGCCACCACATAGTTAATCCAGAAGGAGAAGGCAATGAGCAGACAGGATGAGAGAATATTAAATAGTAACCTCGGAAAGAGCTCGCCCATGCCGTAGTTTATTTCGGACACGTCGCTACACAATCAAACTTAAACGTAATTTATTTAATAATGACAATGACAAAACAAGTATTTTAAGTATATAGAAACATTTTGAAGCAAACTGTTGCACCATACTTCGTCGTTTAGTCTCCCCCGGAAGCTACATATTTAAAAAAAATTGAGCTGAGGTAGTTTCTCCAATCCTTAACACAAACCTATTCGGAACTGGGAACTTCCGAAAGAATGCTTTACAAAAGCATTACATTTAAAAAATTAACCTTTTTAGCAGATAATAAGCACTTCACTGACTCTTTCAAACAGGGCAAAGCTTGATACCAACAATTTCAAAATCATTCAAAACTATAGTAATTAACATTTTCAGAATGGTCAAACCAAGATATAAAACCAGGCCGTTTTGAAATGGTTTTAAACCCCTTGATATTTGAAATTGGAAAGTATATATTCTAGCTTCAGAAACTAATAACGACGAAATGTGGTATTTCAATATTTCCTAACATTCCAAAAGCAAAGTGACGCACTTTAATAATTTCTTACAAGCAAAGTATAGGAAAATATAACTTCACCTGCAATACATATAAAAATTTAAGAGCAATTCACGTCGGACTTACTAGTTCATTCTCAGTGGAAGATTACGGTCCGTGTAGCTGTCAAACCAAGTATAATCCTTTCGTAAAATGGATTCCATGTGGGCTAGACGAATTTTTGTTAACTGCCAATAGTTATTCGTATAAAAATAAGGGGAAAAAAGCAACTACTTTCTCCCAACAGTTACAACAAGTACGACTATGTATACTGCTACTGCTGCATATACGATTTTATACAAAAGGTTGGGATTTCAAAACCAAGAACTAAACGGAAACAAACCTGTCGTACTGTCGAGTACATGAACAGAGATTTGTAAGCGATGCAGCCAAGACCCAAGGCCGCTGCTAGTTGAACCAAAGTATAGTATGTGTAATAAGGGCTATTACCCTCCCTAAAAAACCAGTCAAAGCCAATCGTAAGCATAACTCTCGGACAATGGAATAAAGTAAAAATGTAAATTAAAAGCCCCACCCTGGACACCGGGTAGGTA
>JAQFZC010003444.1:0-18758 GCA_034695205.1 Dicyrtoma fusca
TTTTCTCTTTCAACTTTCTGCACCCCAAACTTACAACTTAACTTACCTACAAGTTAAATGAAGAATGTATGAACGATTAGACATTTCCGGGGACATTTAATTTATAAGCTCACCTTCAACGTAAAAATTATTTTTAAAACAGACTTTTTGAATGAACCTATCATAATGTCCATGGCGAACCGAGCAACTGGTACCTAACTTTTACAAATACGAAAATAGATTTTAAAAAATGTAATTAAACACCATGTAGTTGTACTCCTTAGTTATGGATGAAGCTGTCTTAATATATAATTGATAATTAATAATTTATTCTCAATCCCCCTTTAAAGTCAGAAGAATCATATAATAATTACGGCCAACCTCAATTCCTACATAAATTAAGCATCGACAAACCTATTTGTGAACAGTTGACAGTTCACACTGCACAGTTCAGATCATAAATACCTGCCAACTATGACACAGAACAGAACAGAGGAACAGAAGCGACCGTAGACCGTCCTTATTGAACAGGCAATTACTTTTGAAATCCTATAATTAACAAACTCTGCATCGACATCGACATCGACAGTAAGCATGCCTGATTTAACTAACACCTTTCACTTCTTCGATGCGAAGTGAAATCGAGAACCTAATTGATACAAGACCCACACCATTTGAAAGGAGACTTTGGTATACCTGGATAATTTTGTACCTACATTCAACATTTAAGGTAGGTACTTTCAATTACGTATCCATGCCAACAAGAATTAGATACTTAGCTCCACTACTGGACACTGGACCAGTAGTAGTTTTGGGAGAGTGAAACTTTTCGCTTTTAACTTCCATTTGTTGTTTGTAGTTCCGCTTAAGCAGCTCTTCCCTTGGACTTGTGACCCAGTAAAACAGTTTCTCTTTATTGAGGCTAAATTAAAGTACCCATTGTTGTTCTTCAGGTGGGTGGACCGACTGCTGGACAGGATCCATGGACAGGTAGTGAATGTCTTCGTATGGATGATTGTAATATGAAATGAGCTAACACAAATCCGTAAATGTAAAAGTACCTATTAATATAACAATAATAGTAAATATGAGCAGCACGCTTTATTATTACCCACTTGTAGGTAGTACTATAGTACCCGGCACTTAACTAATTTTAAAATTCCAAATTCTTGATCAGTACCCGTGTCCTTCGCAAGGTAAAGCCCATTTCAATTCATCGAGACTTCCAGTCAAGTTGTTTTCTACTCCTGGATAAATGGAAGGAGAAACTCGATCAAGGTTTTCAAATTGAATTTGAGTGTTGACCTGAGCTTTGAGCTCCATGGGGTGAAGGAAGAGACCGAAATCAAACCTCAAGAAAAAAGAACTAATTTATTTTTATTTTATTTTTATTTTCGAAAAGTTACACAACCAAGCAACAGTCCAGTGGAGGGGAAGGTGCAGTCTCCAATTAACTGCTACTGGGTGAATTTTTAGTTCATTATTGTCAGAAACAACTTGTGGATCCTGCTATTACAATAATGATAGCCACTGAGTATCAGAACATTGCGTGAGTGTGAAAAATTGAATTTTTTGTTTTAGTTTCCGTGTTTTAATAAAATCGGAAACAAAATGAAGAGCGCTATCATACTAGTGGTAAGTAATAAAATTGTTTTTATTCCCATTGGTTAGATTTGCATGTTCTAAAACCAGTTTTAGATATTTTAAAACAAATGCCTATCCAATCTTTCTTTGAAATAATTTTGTACCTCGTACTATTTATTTTTGAATTAAAGATGTGCATGTATGTAATTATATTTTATATTTTTAGGTTCTCCTTTCTGCGGAAGTAATCCGCTCTCAATCATCCCATCCTCCACAATTTCTCGACAAGCCCAAAGAAACAGCCGCAGAAACGCTTCCACCGGAAGTTGTAACTGCAAAAGCTTTCAACTACACCAGGATGATCTTAGATCATCTGGTGAAAGGCAAGCCCGAGCGTCAAATATCGAAAATATCCGACACAGCTTCCCCAACATCCAAGGCAAGCTCTGATCAAACGGAAGCACAAGATCGTATTTTTTTCCCACCCTACAAGTTCCCATTCTGGGGCTTACCTTACGGTGTCTACAGTAATGGTGGGTTCTTTAATCCGGGACTGTTTCCATTTGTACCTGGTGGACCCGGCTTTCCACCCTACGATGGTATATTTGGTGGCCCCTTTGGTCCGGGAGAATTCCCGGGCAGTGGCCCCACTCCATTCCAAGGACCTCCAAATTCCACTGTAAAAGTTGACACCAAGAAGAGCTCCGACACCACCAGTCGCGCTGCCAAAAGTTCGGGAGAACTGGCTGACCCAAATAATCTCCCAGTCCCGCCGCGGCTGCCCCCACCAGGGGGTGCCCCAGTATTCCTCATGTCTCCAGGAAGTGATGGCAAGCCCGAAATTTACCCGATGTACGGCCCCTCCTTTCAATATGGGGGAAACAACGTTTACAGGGTGAAGCCACCAGGGATGGGTGGACCGCCCATGACCTACCCTCCACAACAAATGTACGATGTCGGCAGCTACTCCAACTACCAACCTGTCGAAGTGCCACCTCCAATGTCCCCTGCATATCCATATGGCCCAATGCCTATGAGTCCATACCCCCCATACCCTTACCCGCCCCCACCATCCCCTCCAGATGACACCACACCCGCACCGGATAAGCCCAAGAGAAAAGGAAAGAAAAAGAGGAAGAAGTCGAAGAAACCAAAACCTGCTGCAAAGTGCTGCTGTTGCGACGATAATAGTGACGACCAGGACTGTGATGACACCTGCAGTAGCTGTCCCAAATCCAACAAAGATGACGAAAACGGTAACAGTGATCAAGACACAGACACCCCACCAGCACCATCGCCATATCCTTCCAGTCCTACTGATGCAACAGCCCCTGCCTCGAACAACGGAGCCAAAAAGTCGAATCTGGCCTCGATAACATACATCCAGAGTGTACCTCTGACCTACAACGAGAAGGAAAATAAGTACGAGTTAGACCCAAAGAGCTACAACTTGTCAACAGACCCAATGCAGGCAGTCCCGAGTAACAATTATTACACGAATTCGGTCAATCTAACCCAACAGAATGGAGGTAAGCCCCCGGGTGGTATGCAGCAACTGGTTCCAGGGCAACAGTTTCTCCAAAACCATCCCCCTCCCAACAGTATGCAGTACAACGGAAACCCAGGAAATATGCCACCGTACAGACCGAGGTACGGGCGAGATGTAACGCGAGCAAGGCGTCAAGCCATGATGCCCAGGCCCTACTACCCGTCTCGCCAACCCTACCCGCAAAGACCCGACCCCCTGCAACGACCCCCCTACCGCCCGTACCCCCCTAGACCCAACTATCCCCAGAGATATCCACCACATGGACCCTATCGGCGACCACCATACCCACGTGGAAGATACCCAAAACGACCACACTACGCCCCTCCCGCACCCCCACCCCATTATGCACCTCCCGTTCCCCCACCACACTATGCACCCCCCGTTCCCCCAACCCCAGAATTACCTCAAATTCCGCAATTGCCAGAAATCCCTGAAATCCCCGAGATACCAACACCCCCTCCACATCCAGAAATCCCTGAAATGCCCATGCTACCCCCAGTACAGTACCCGCCAACTACTCCAGCACCCCCCATTATTGTTTACCCTCCAACTCCACCGCCGACGCCACCACCACCACCATACCCAGAAATTCAACATCCCCAGCAGCAGTACCCAGAAAATCCTCCTCCTCAGTATCCCCCTCATGTCCCACAAATCCCGGAAATCCCTCAAATTCAATATCCGCCACCACTTCCTGAAATTCAACAACCTCAGCAGCCTCCACAAATTCAGTATCCTCCAAGCAGCGGAATGAATTCTTACCAACAATCCCCCCCACCAATTCCCAACCCAGAGTACCCACCTGAAATCCAGGAGCCACAACCCTACCCACAAATCCAGCAGCCACAACCATATCCTCAAATCCAACACCCTCCTCCCCTACCTCAAATACAGTACCCACCAGAAATCCAGCAGCCTCCCCCCTTTCCTCAAATCCAGTACCCACCTCAAATACAGTACCCACCTGAAATCGAAGAGCCACAACCCTATATAGATATCCAGGAGCCACAACCCTATCCGCAAATCCAACACCCTCCCCCCCTTCCCCGAATCCAGTACCCACCCCAAATCCATGAGCCACAATCCTATCCTCAAATCGAGTACTCACCTTCTGGCGAGCAGCCAGAGTACCCACCTCAAGCCCCCAAGATGCAGTATCCGCCTGAAATGTATAAACCACCCCGTATCCCTCACATTCCAACCCCTCCACCACTCCCACAGATCGACTACCCCGAAACTACCCCGGAGCCCCAATACCCGCCGGGAGGAGTGCCGCCGTCAAATACAGTTTACGTCCCTGATAGTCCCCTTCAAGGTGGGGCTTCTCCTGATGAAGGAAGCAGTACTGATGCGCCCACGTACAGCCAGCCCTTCCCGTCCAATGGTACTTACGGTGATCAGGAAGCCTCCTCATCCAATCACAACCAGCAGAAAACAGATTATAAGTACTCAAAACAAGCACCCGCTTCGGCGCCAAACTATCAAATGCCTCAAGTAGCTCCCCCGTCCTACGAAGCACCCACTCCAAATTACCCGCCCCATCAATTGCCCCCAAATTTCAACGAGCCAAATTACCCGCCCCATGTATCCCCACCGAATTTCAACGAGCCGTTTGTAGGGGTCCCTAGGTACAGCCAACCCCATGTACCGGTCCCTGCCTACACGGAACCCCACGTGTCACCCCCCAATCTCAACGAATTTGTGCCAGCTCCACTGTTCAACGAACCAACCTTCGTCGCCCCACCAGGTCCACCAAACTACAACGAGCCCTTCCTTTCTATGCCGCCCCCAGAGCATCAGCACATCCCAGTAGAACCTTTGAGCTTCCCAGTAAATGAGCTGCACGTCATGCCGCCATCCCCTGGGCTTCAAATCTCCCCGCCAAATTTAAATTACGATGATTCGGAAGCCTACGTAAATCTTCCCGTCTACAATGCCGACACAGGACCACCCGTCGTTCAAGATTTCAAAGTGCAAGAGTACCAAGTCCCCGTCCCACCGTATCGCCCACCTCCGAAGGGACACGTTGGCAAGCCCGATTTAAATAGCAGTCCGCTACAAATCCGGCAAAGAATCGTGCCCAACTATGCAGCGCCTACTTCACTGTCTGACTATCAACTAGTCGGGGACGCCCAGCAACCACCGCAGTATCCAAATCCAAATTCGAGGCAAGACGATGGTTACTCGGCTGCAGCCTCCGATCAAGTTTCATCTTCATTCCATCGACGTCAGCTGCGTCTGGATAGTGATGATGGAGAAGAGAAAAGTACTGAAAGTGAGAGCCCATCAAAATCACGGTATCAGTATCGGTCAGATGTTAAGAAAATGAGAACCCCAGCTGCACGTACAGATACAGATAAACGAGGCCGGAAAAACTACAATTCGAAGGAAAATAGTAATAGTCGAAATGGAACAGAATCATCGGTGCTTACCACAATGTCAGTGGATGATAGCAAGCCGTCCAGTTTGGCGTACCGAATCGGAGTTTACTCTCAAAGCTCAGGAGCTCCATCATCCGCCTTTGCTGCCGTCGGACCCAAACAAATGATGGTATTTGCCAGTGCACCCAAAAACAGTAATAGTGACAATGACAGTAACAACAACAATAAATATCCAGCCAATTCCGATAACAATGAAGGACAAATGAGTGACACCAGCTCGGGTTCTTCCAACTCTTACAGCGGCTATGGAGAGTATGGCCAGCCGTCGTTGCCACCCATGGCCATGATGGGAATGGGACCGGGTGCTCTTAATCTTGGAATGTTGACTAGCGGCTTGAGTAAGGACAGTAATGTTGCTCTCGGGTTTATTGAAAATGTTGATGGAGAAAATGCCGAAGAAGAGTACGAGAAGCGAAGCATGAGGGATAGTATTTCGAGGCAAAAATGAGTACCTACTTACCGAGTTTAGTTTAGACGCATAAAATATTATTATTATATGAAATTTTACTTGTTTGTTTAGACTGTTTGGTGCTTAAGGCTCACTGCTAGACTTCAAGTGAAAAAAAGAACACATTGTGGGTGAAGAAGCATTCAGTGTCCACTCAAAAACATTGTTAGGCAAGTCTAGTGTCGAACGACAAATGTACACTTCTTGTTTTATTAAAATTGCCAATAGCAAGCGTACTGTTTTTGAAACGTGTGTTTATCCTCTTTGTACAGTTAAAAAACGTTCAAATAGCAGTCTTGCACATTTTTGAAAAGTCTAAATATTCGTTTTGCTACTTTTGAAAAGAGCAAATAGCCGTTCAACACATTTTAAATGAGTGTATTGTCAAATTTTTTAGGATAGCCAGTTGAGGAGGCGTTCCTAATTCTTTATGGCCAGCTCCCATTGGTTCGTGAGCTTCATGCTCAATGCTCCGTGGGCCATTTAAAAATTGGAAAACCCGCTCAACTGGCTATCCTAAAAAATTTGACAATAAATACCAGTTTTTCAATTTGTGAAACGTTTTATGCTAGTTTTAAATACTTTTGAAAATTATAAAAGCGGTATTTACGCTGTTTATAAGCCCATATGTTGATTGTTGGGACTTACGTCAAAAGGGCATTAAAGAGATGCTAGACTTGCGTCACAGTGTTATACACAGTAGGGTAGAAGCAGGTAATTGTGATCAGCTGGTAATTGTGACCAATTGATTTTTTGTAAGGAAAACAAAAGAATAAATTCCCAATATTATTTTACGTTGGACTACAAGACCCGTTCGTCAAAAGTAACACCGCACTGGTAATTTATTCGATTGCTTTCTTTACAAAAAATCAGTCGGTCATAATTACCAGCTGATCACAATTACCTGCTTCTACCCTACATAGGTTCTTTACCCACAAAATATTTAGTTATAATCCACCTTTAGCATCTGCTTCTTATCTATCGGTGTGTACACACACGATATGTAGGTTTGTTTGTATGTACCTAGTAGTTTATTGTTGTACATAGTTTATAATAATTTTAAATACATACTTTTATGCCCAAAAATAATAGTGTTATTGTTGATACATATACGTGTTGTTTTTAAATAAAAACTAGATTAGATTACATAAATGTTCCTGTGCTTGGAAGTTGGATATTATGAAATAACTTGTATTAATTATGCAGTTTGTTGAATTATCTAATTATTACACTTTTGATTATTTTTGTTATGTTCGTTTTATAATGTCATAATTAAAGAAAAATGTTTTTATTGTGTCATTAATTGTATTACTCGTTTTGTATTACAATTTTATAACATGATTGTTTGGAAACAGTTTCACTACCCAGATTCATTGGCTCAGAATACATATGTAATTCTTGGCCAAACCTGCTTGCCTTAAATCCTGTTCCTTTATTCATCCATTCGTACATATGTAATCTGTTGCATCTTCCTTGGGGGAAAGTACAAAGAAGCTACCCTAGTAGAGGGGCGACGAATTGACGAATCACGACACAAAAAATGTTAATGACAGACGAGTTTTTAACCAGCCAGAGAGCCAGACTCTAATAACAAAGTCGGCATCTCACCAAGAATCGGAAGCAGCATTTCGTGAATAATTGTTGGCGATGCGGTAGCATAGCATAGTTCGTTACCCGTTGACAGGCCAGCTGCCACAAAACGTCACGTAATTGAATAACTGACTCACTCATTGTTCAGTGAAAATGGATGTTTGCTTCACAATCCAGGAAATTATAAACTTTTTCATTCCATGTACAGCTTAAAGTCAAAGGCTTGAACTGAAACTTGAATTAATGTACGCACTTAAACACAGACCGCTGCTGCAACTGCAAAATGCCCTGCAAAAGGTCCAGTTTCTGATTATTGTTAAATTATTGGGAAAAGTCCACTCATATAGTGAATAACAAATGACCAAAGTCTATTTGTATAGCATATGCAATGTATTTTGGAAGGTCATACAACATGATACTACATTTCAAAAAACAGATTATACATATGATACTACACTTTTAAAAACACCAATAAGTGCTATCACACTTTTAAAAAAGAAAAAAAGTGGTATTTATTACACTTTCAAAAAAGGAAAAACGTGCTATAATACCATTTTAAGAAGTAGGTACGTACATATGTATATACATATGATACGGATGGACTTGGTCCATTTTATAGTTAAGCTGAGGCTTTACTTCGAGCACTTTGCAGTTAGAGTAGCGATACTTAATATGGTAAAAAGTATGTACATAGCCCCGGATTTTAAGCTTGCAGTTTAGACTTATCTTGACTGCATCTATGAATTAAGGAGATCGATAACCATTAGCTTAAGGTGTTTAAAAGGCAAAGGTAGCTTTGCCCCCTCCCCCTCCCTCCAAGCTAATAAAAAATCAAGACTTGCTGACAAACGAGTATAAAAATTAAGCAGTGGGTAAGTAGACAATACAAAAGTATAAATCTGAAAGATAATTAGACAGCGTGACATAGGCATACCTATACCATGTAAGTATATGTTTGAAAGTAGAAAAAGATGCACACTGTAGCAGTTCACATGTAAGTAGGGATTATTTGAAGCTACAAATCATAATTTCTAGGCATTAGCACTTACTTTTTTAAAAGAGAAAGTGAATGGTTTGAGATTTGATTTCCATCAATACATGATACGACAGGCCTTGCGACTATCAGGGAATTTCCGAATCACATCTCTGCGAGGTGTACACGGATTCTCTTCCTTTTCTCTGTAGATGCATACATAGGCCGGCCGGAGCATAGGCAGTTCTTAAGCATAGGCATCCCAGGCAGCGGAAAGGAAAAAAGAAATAACAGCCTTTACACTTAGTGCACCGTCTGCTCCATCTGCATGGCTGCTTTTATATCAGCTCTATAAATGTAATTTCGATTTCAAAAATATAAACTCACTGAAAAACCCGAATTTCAACCGCTAAGATTGTATATTTCAAAAACCATAACATTAAGCAACTCATCTTGTACATTTAATTATATTTTTGGTTTATCACTGTTTTATTAAGTCAAAGGCCAAAAACAAACAACACTACACTGCAGTAACATTAAACATACCACGTAGCCATTAAATATTCACTTCTTTGTGCTCCAAATTCCATACACAAGTAATAAGCAGTAGTGGAATCAAGTTACAGACCAAATAATAATCAACCTACCCACCTAGAAATCTCAGTCTGTTTAAAATATATTTAAAACATTAGCTCTGAAACAATGACTGATCAGTAAATGAGTGACTATTTAATGGCTAGTTTCAATGCAGTGTAATGTTGTTTGTTGTTTGTTGTTTAGTTGACTTAATAAAACAGTGATTAATCAAAAATATAATTGCAATATGAAAGACAAGTTACTAAATGTTATGATTTTTGAATAATACATTCTCAGTAGTTGAGTTTTGAATTTTGAAGTGAGTTTAGTTTTTGGGAATCGAAATTACATAGTACTGATATAAATACAACCATATTTCTCTTTTTTCGTTCCACCTCAGATGCGTGGGCTGCGCTATGCTCCGCTTAAAACGGCCTGTGCTCCGGCCTTTGCACCTTAAGAGAAACGGAAGAGAACCAGCTTACACCTCCGAAGATATGCGATACGGAGATTCCCTGTTACGCGACTCCTACTGAATGAATGCGTGCGTTTACAGTGCTGATTGAATAGTGGTACAGAAACACAGTCCAAGTCCAAGGATTTAAACTTTTAAAGTCCAATAGTAATGCATTACATTTCGAATTTGAACTGCATGTGCTCACTGGCGATTGACTCCATAAGTCAAACAGTCAACAGTTGACTGCTGTAAAAACATTTAATACGTGTACCTCTAAAGATTCCGTAGTGCTAACATGCTTTTGGAAAACAAAACAAAAGCATTGAAGAGAGATTGTATAGATTGTAGCGTTAAATTGTATCTTGGTATGAACTTAATAGTGATAGTATAACAAATGTGTATTTATGTATCGTGGGCTTAGAAGTATTGTGGTGTAAGCCCAGTGCCCCCTTAAAAGCATTCTGACATGAGTTCAGGGGTTCCTTAAGTACCTTTTGACTCAAGTCTAAAAGAATCAATTGTTACCTCCGTCTACTGTTACACGAAGTTTAAAAGACTACTTGTACTATTTTGAAAAAGTGCTAATAGGTACCAGTCATCCACATTTCTGAAAAGAGTAAATTCCAGTTATGCACAGTTCTGTGCACAGCTAAGTTCTAATGCCAGTTTTACTAATTTGAAAAAGTGCAAATACCAGCCATCCACATTTCTGAAGTGTAAATTCCAGTTATGCAGTTCTGTGTACAACTAATCGTAAGTGCTAATACCAGTTTTACTAATTTGAAAAAGTGAGAATACCAGTTTTACTATTTTGAAAAAGTGCAAATACCAGTTTTGTTATTTTGACAAAGTTTATATTCCAAGTTTGCTATTTTAAAAAAGCGTAAATATGTATGCCGGTTTTACTATTTTTGAACAGTGAAAACTAGCAGATGCTTAAAAAAGCGATTAAAGTGGTATTTACACTTTGTAGGAAAACATTTTTGATCATTTTAACGCACTTTTTGTTTCCTAATCAAAAATAGTAAAACTGGTATTTAAACTTTTTTAAAAATGCTATTTACTTAAAAGCACACGTAGGTAAAACGTTGATTGTTGGGACTTACTAGGTCAAAATGAATTGCGCGGGCGCTGGACTTGCGTACGAAAGCTTTTAAGCGGGGACTGGACCATTGCCACAACGCTTCCTCACCCACGATATGTGAGTAGTGCCCCTAGTGCACAGCAAAGCACTGTTACTTTCCTACACAAGGATTAAAATTCATCCCGTCCAAATTGAAATTGAATAGGACTCAACGTGATTTCGGTTTTGGTAGTGGCTGTGGGTTTTATAAGTACGCACATGCACACTATAATGATTATTATTACTATCTACAGAGTCAACTGCGATTTACAGTACATGCCTATATTTTACTATTAGTTGTCTGTTCAGTATCCTTCAGAATTTGAATCTGAATTTACTTCATTGGTTCTTCCTTTGAAGAACGAAGCGTAGTGCTGCTCACAGAATTTAAATAGCTCGACGTACGTAGATATGTACATAACAATTATGTTGAGCGGCGAGCTGGTTCTATTATCCTGATTTTTTTTCTGCCTCCCAATTGATTTCCATTTGCAAAGAAATTTACGATTATTTCTATTACTTTCTATTTTCTATGAGATGTGAGGCTGTTATGTGAGCGTCAACGTGCTCAACTTCAACATCAACATTCCCTCGCTCCATTATTACAGATAGTCCATTAGCGTATAACCGTCTCTCATATTTTCTTTTCACATGACATTGTAGCTTGTATAGGACTAGGGACTAGGCTAGACTTAGAGTGTGCCGTATATCGTGGGCGAAGAGGCATTGTGACGAAAATCCAGCATCTCTCCGAAGGCCTTGAAGAGTTTGACGAGATATAAAATGAGCAATCCATGATTTAATCATGTGCTTAAAGAAAGTGTAAAATTACGACTTTTTACTTGTTGAAATATTTTCTTTTTGTGTAAGCTGTACTTACACTTTTTAACTGCTGTTTAAACGTTTTCAAAATCAACAAAACTGCTATTTACACCTTTTGAAAATCAGCAAAGATGCTATTTTCACTTTTCAAAAAAAATGCAATGCGCACTTTGTTAGCCCGTTAATTAAAAGTGGTTTGTTGTTACTTTCGTCAAAATATCATCAAAGGGACGCTGGACTGAGTTCACAATTTGCTTTTAAAACGGGAAATAGACTCACAACCACAATGCTTCTTCACCCACGATACGTAGTAGTACATGCAGTTTGGCATTCTGGCTTTTAATTCGGAATTGGAAGTGACTTGGAGTCATTCGCACTCGCTCCAACTCGATACCATGTGGTATTTAATTTAGAATAAAGTGCCATCACATTTTCATCTTCATGACTTTGCTTGAGTCACTAATAAGTTGTTCGTGCCTCTAAAAAAGTTCCTCACTAGTCAGTCTTCAGCTCGTCCATCGTACTTCACATCGCACATTTCGGAGATTTTTTGGTCGGGAGCGTCAATAGTCACATATGTAATAAGTCACAAGCTATACCCCGACTCTGTCGGTTCCTACTATCTCCAATCTATCAACACATTAATTCCCCCTCACTGCATATATTTTAAAAGCCACCAGAAGGACCGACCGACGGACCGACCGGAGCCCCACAATAATTAAGCCACGCAGATTCTTACCGACAGTAAGTTACAGTGCATAAAGGAAGGATTTTCGACGCTGTAATTTCCAAGCTGTAACAGTTTACAAACGATCTGTACCGATGTAATGAGCACATGGGTGGCATCCCCTTCGACACAAACAGTTTTCACTTTCATTGTTGAAAGTTGGTAGAAGGCGAACCCATAAATTCTTGAACTACTACTATAATACTACGTAGGTACATATTTTATGTAATAGAAGCTCCAGGCATTTTCTCACACTGAGCTGCTCAAAGAACTAAGAACCAAAAGTTTAAAAAGAAGATTGTGCAAACTAAACTGTATCTATGTACTTCTGTATTCAGTTTCTGTCATCTATTTTCTATCCTCAATCGTGACGCGAAGCCTTTTCGCCTGATTTTCGCCCATGACTGCCAGTTACACTATAAAATCGTAAGAACATCCTAATTACCTACTCATTTGTAAAGATTTGAATTTTTGTTTGTTCCAAATGTCAAATCTCAAGTGGAAGCGGAGATAAAATTCCAGACTTGTTATTGTGACCAAGGAGGAAACGGAATGACAGGAGGGAACACAAGTTCAAGGGAATAGTGAGTGAGTGACTTGTTGAGTGAGTTCTGTGAGTCACATTTTCCGTAAGTGAAGTCAACATTTATGTTGTTGTTGCTTTTTTTTTTGGTTTTTTTATTTAAGTCTGTCTGGTATTATGGCTGGAAGGTTTTTGTTTGGAATGCTAATTAATCACCCCACCGGAATTCCTGAGTGGATCAACTCTTACTTTTTTAGATGTAGCTCAAGTGAGTGCTAACATAAAATATTTAGCGCCTTTTCATCGACTGTCGACTCTGTAGTCGTATGTTAGTCTGGAGTGCATTTGGGCCATATAATAAATTAGAATGTACTTTATGTAAAGGTACTCGCTTCCTAAGATGCAAAAAGACGCATTGCGTGCTAGCAAAGGGAAATGTGGTTCGACGAAAAGTGATGCGTATCCATAAAGTTTCAAAAAGATAGGCACAATATTTCCCGTTTTTTATAATGTGCATATTCCTAAAATAGGCTGCCTCATTTGACGTAGTAAACACTTACTAGTCAGTTTTGTATGGCTTAAAAGGATGTAACGCTTTGATTTGTGATTTGCTCTATTTGAAACATTAACAACTTTTGATTGAATTTGCACTCTTTGAAACTTTCAAAACGATGCAAACCCTTGATTTACACTTTTTCAAAACATGGAAAATCTTGATTTACACTTTTGTAAACATGCAAAACCTTAATTTGCACTTTTCAAAACATGCAAAACGTTGACTTACATTTTTTAAAATCATGCAAAACCTTGATTTAAACTTTTTTAAAACATGCAAAGCCTTTTGATTTACACTTTTCAAAACATGAAAAATCTTGATTTACATACTTTAGACCATGTCGAACATCAATTTAAACTTCTTCAGAACTTCCAAAACTTGTATCCGCACTCTTTGAAATGTGCGAAACCTCGATTTACACTTTCTGAAACATGAGAATAGCGGCCCATATCTACGTGTAGTGAACACACCACAATGCATTTGGTATTTTTCAGATTGTAAGGATTTGCGTCGTTTGGCTTTCTACTGTAGAACATTTTTAGCGCGTCCATTAATCGTGCCGTTAGCAGTACTGGATAAACGCCATTTTGCATCTCCAGGGGTAACATACTGTATTATGTACGTACCGTAAACTCTCTTTTACAACGCGGGTCTCTATTAATGCGCGGGTCTCTAATTGTACGCGGGGGTCCGAGGGGCTGAATGGAATAGTGCGCGGGCGTTCTATTAGAGAGTTTACGGTAGGTAGATACATACTAAAGGGTCGTATACACATGGAGGTATAAACTTCTGTGTTGTTCACGTAAATGTAAAATACGGAAATAATGAAAAAGTCTGGCATTACGCTTACAAGCATTAACTATGCAAATTGCGTAATAAGTATGGCACACAATACCAAAAATGGTTTTCTCATTACCCGTCTATTGCCTACAGTGTATCAGTTTTTATTTTCTATTTCCTAAATTATTGTATTGACTGACTGACTAAAGTATACCTTGTCGCTAAGAGCTGAAACTGAAAGCCCACATAAGTTGATGTCTTAAAGCATACATAAGTGCTTGCCTATTTCATGGAGAAAATTCAGTGACTGTGAGAATTTGTATTTAATGCGTCTGTTCCTCTTTTTCATGGGAAATGTGTGGTAATTATTTACCATCCTATGCATGCAGTTGACGACTGAACCTAAATAAGGAAGTTCTGGTAATATACAAGAAAAAAACGAAGCCACAACGAAAGTTGTTAAAAAAAAGTTGTTAAATGAAATCGAGTAGTAATCTGTAAGTCAAAAGTTATAGTTTAGTGCTGGCAACTAGTTTAAGTTTTAGTGCACATTCCTCTGGTCGACAGTGTTAATTGTGGACTCTTTTTATGACCACCGAACCAGACTAGACAAAACCACAGCAGAGGAAACCTCACTGCCAGGAAATGCTGTTTAATCGGCAAAAGAATAATCTGATTAACAATTTGTTATTCTTTAATTCCATTGCATTGACCATTTAGGGTAAGTCAAGTAAAGGGCAAGTTCTACTAAAATAGATTCTACACTTTTTTTATTCTATTCTAATATTGAATAGGTATAAGTACTTACAAATAAACGCGATAAAAAGCACTACAAACAGCTTTTCATATTATTTCGCTGAAGGTTTAAAGGACAGGTTTTAGTCTTTATTTAAGTAACATTGTACCTTTTCGAAACGGTAATCAAATAATTATCTAGTTTTACACCTTTTAAAAATGGTACTTTCCAGGTTTGACCTTTTTGAAAGTGTTAGTTATTAGTTTTGAGTGTTTTTCAAAATGTGGATTTCTAGTTTTGACCTTTTTGAAAATGTTAATTTCTAGTTTTGACCTTTTTGAAAATGTTAATTTCTAGTTTTGACCTTTTTTGAAAATGTTAGTTATTAGTTTTGAGTGTTTTTCAAAACGTGGATTTCTAGTTTTGACCTTTTTGAAAATGTTAATTTTTAGTTTTGACCTTTTTGAAAATGTTAATTTCTTGTTTTGACCTTTTTTGAAAATATTAGTAATTAGTTTTGAGCGTTTTTTAAAATGTTGATTTCTAGTTTTGACCTTTTTGAAAATGTTAATTTCTAGTTTGGACGTTTTTGAAAGTGTTACTTTCTTGTTTTGACGTTTTTGAAAGTGTTACTTTGTTAAAAGCAAACACTTGTGTAAAGCATCCTTTCCATGGTGTCAGTTCCGAATGGGTTAAAATAAATTGTTAATTCTGTGAACCTTTTAAGTGAGGGTTGAGGCAATGTCCTAGAAAAAATGAACTATTGTCAAATTTTTACACATAGGACCCTGAAGAGGCGTTCCCATATTTCTTTTGGCCCGCTCCCATTGGTTCGGAGGCCCAATGCTCCATGCTCCATGGACCATTTAAAAATTGGAAACGGCGCTCAGGGTCCTATGTGAAAAAATTTGACAATACAAATACCCTGCTTGCCATAGAATGGGTGTATCAGCATAACGAAAACGGGTAACACTACGTGACGGACGTTGAATTTTTAGGATAATTGACTTAGAAATGAAAAACAGATGACAGTAAGGAGAGACCCGAGTGGAGACCCTGTATAGAGCAGCTGCAATCTTGTGTATCTGCCACCACGGAAAAATTAGAGTGAATTTCTAGGGGTAATTAGACCAAATCCAAATTTTTTAGAACGAAAATAGTGAATAGGTTCTTTAGCAGATTTAATACACCGTAAAATTTGACGCCGACGGCACCTTGACTCTTTTGCACTACCAGCACCATCCGCTGAACATTGCGAAACAATCAAAAACGGTTTTCATGGTCGCCGTCTGCCGTAACGCCTTTTTTCTGTTCTGTTTTGCATTTAGTTTAATCTCTTGTACTACTGTCAAAGTAGTTGGCAAATTCACAATGAGACACATACGTGACAATGACAAAAGGCTCCATTGAATTAATTACAAATTTTTTTTTACACTTCAGGCTTAAGTGAGCACATATGTGTGGTGGTGTAATCAATTTTCCTATTTGACTACACACATTTCAATTTTCACTTGTACTGAAGAAGGAAAGCTGAAAGGATGGATTATTTGTGGGAGATTCTATTAAAATTCTAATGGATGAGTCCCGTGTCCTTGACTGCCTCATGGTATGGAAAATTCTGGATGAAGAAGCGATGTGGCTTAAGTCTAGTTTCCTTTAAAAGCATTGTGACGCAAGTCCAGTGAGCTCTGTATGTTATTTTGACGGAAGTCCCAACAATCAACTTTTTACATGGTACCTAGTTTATAAGTCTAAATATTAGTTTTATTTCAAGTATTGTTGAAAAAGTGTAAATAGAATTTTTACTACTTTTAAAAAGGGAAAATAAGCAGTTTTATACATTTTCAAAATGTGCAAATAGCAGTTTTACTACTTTTGAAAAAGTGCAAATAGCGTTTTTACTGGTTTACTACTTCAAAAAAGTGTAAATAGTAGTTTACGACTTTTGAAAAAGTGTAAATAGCAGTTTTACGACTTTTGAAAAAAAGTAAATAGCAGTTTTACGACTTTTAAAAAAGTGTAAATAGCAGTTCAACGACTTTTGAAAAAGTGTAAATAGCAGTTTTACGACTTTAAAAAAAGTGTAAATAGCAGTTCTACGACTTCTGAAAAAGTGTAAATAGCAGTTCTACGACTTTTGAAAAAGTGTAAATAGCAGTATTACGACTTTTGAAAAAGTGTAAATAGTATTTTACCACTATTGGCAACAGGAAATAGCATTTTGACACAATCTTTGACAAGTGTAAAAGTGGTACATATTTGAACTTTTTGTAAATATGCAAAATGCCGATTGTTGGGACCTACTTTAAAATAACATTAAGAATACGTTGGACTTGGGTCACAGTGCTATTAAGCTTGGACTTGGACTTACGCCACCATGCTTCTTCATACACAAAATGGAAGTACCTACATAGCCGAAGCCTCTAGCCGCTTTTTGTTTTTCCCATTCATTGCATTGTCGTTCACGCAAATTCAGTCTCTCCCCGAATTCATTTAACATTAGGAATTCGGAATTCGGAATTGGGATGAGCTGACAATTCATTTAGCACAAAGTACAAGGACAGGTCATTTTATGTGTGAAGTTGTCAACTTGTTTTCGCTGTCGTCTTTCGCACAGTTGGAGTGCAGACGGAGACGCGGGTATAATTCCTTAACCCGCAGGTTATTGACAATTCCTGAGCGGTTAAATTTTAACGCACGCCACACGCTCAACCATATGGCCATGGCGTGCATACCTATATAATAAATTACACCATCATTCATTATTTTCTTTGAGGAAAGTGTATTCGTATAATATTATACCTACTGATAGTCTCTGTGCATCCGAATTCCGAATCGGTATTGATTAATCTCATGCCACAGTGTCACTCCTGAGGAGCTGAATAATTTAAATCTCTCGAAAACCGGTTTTTTAATCGGATCATTAAACATTTCTACATTCTATATACTTTCCACATTGCTCGGACCTGCCAGACAATCACCACTCGCTGGTACGGGCAGGTAATTTGAATTAGTGAGATTCAATCAGTGAATAAAAGAGCAGTAATCCACATAGTATTTTTACCAAGCTCACTTCATTAGAATAATCATTAAAAATACTGGCTAGTGAGATTAACTAGTAACCCCATATACGGGGAAGACGGAGAGTGGTACAACGGATGCATGTACAATGTTGCATTGCTAGCAGTTAATCGCCAATCCAGTCCATGAGCATGTTATAATGCGTAGAAATGTTTTCAAGTTTTGACTACCAACTACCATCTTCAAACTGCGACCTAAGAATCGAAAATCGTGGGTGAAGAAGCACTGTGGAGTAAGTCCAGCGTCCCTCTGGCACCAAATCGACGTAAGTAAACAAATCCTGTCAATCAACTTTCTATGTGTATGCGTTTATCAAAAGTTACAATACCAGCTTTACTATTTTATACTAGTACAAATAACAATGTTTACTGTTTTCGAAGCTTGCAAAATAGCAGTTTTAACTGTGTAGTTTTTGAAATTTTAAACACGAGTTTTACTACTTTTAGGAACTGCAAACTCCAGTTTCGTTGCTTTTTGAAACTGTAAACATCAATTTTAATCCTTTCTGAAACTGTAAACACCATTTTTAATGATTTTTCGATTTTTACAACTGTAAACACCAGTTCAACTACTTTTTGAGACTGTAAACACTAGTTGTTCTACTTTTTGAAAATGTAAACACCAATTTTTTACTACTTTTTGGAACTGTAAAAACCAGTTTTATGCTTTTTGAGACTGTTAACACCAGGTTTACTACTTTTTCAAACTGTAAACACAGTTTGTGAATTGAATGAATTGAATGAATTTATTCATTGGGTCGATTTGACCGTTTCGGTCCATACAACCTGACTCAACCAGTCACTGTGGGTGAGG
>JAQFZC010003445.1:0-18755 GCA_034695205.1 Dicyrtoma fusca
TTTATAACGACATCTCTCTATACCGTCGTAAAACATGCTTCCCCTAGAGGTGTCGTTATAGAGCGGTTTCACTGTAATAATATATTTATTTTATTTTATTTAATAATGTGTTCATCACAGTACATAGGACATAGGAACTTACCACGACGGTGAACGCTATATAGTCACAATAGCAAAGCTTTTGGCTACTGCAGTAAGTAGGAATTGAAAAACACAAAACTAGAGACTTTGTTATAAAGTTAATCGAGTTAAAAAACTGAATTTTTGAGCGGAGAAATAAATCATCTGTGCTCAGTGAAGGCAGGTGAAGAAATAAGGAAAGAAAGAAAGAACGAGCGCTTATTCATTCTTGAGTGGCTTGGCTTCGGACTTGAGTACCATTTTCCGTTGACGTTCTACCCTAATAAAATCAATAATAAATTATGATTGATGAAATAGTTTTACTTGGCTACAGGTAAAGTCTACATAATACTACGGGTGATGGGTATGCAGTGCAAAAATTTGAAGACACGGCAAGGCATATGTGTATTTATATATATACCTAGGGACTTACGTACTACCAGGAATAGTATACTAAGCTTATTCAGTTATGAATATTTCAGTGGTGTTTAATCAATTTTATCATAACCAGCAAGTTTGCTGGACTCTAGGTATAGTCTTAATTATATTAGCAATGAGTATATGCATTTAATACATTTTTAAATCGAAGAGACGCAAAAGGCTTGACTTCTATGTAGGTATTTTGGTGTTTTGTGAACAGTAAATACTCTACCAACATTTTTATTGAAGCAAACGGATACGATGGCTTAAGATACTAAAGAATTAATTTTGCCCTCTGTCAACGCATTATTATGATGAGTAATGGCGTTTAGAATATAGCCTGCATTCCATATCTTTTCTAAACTGCATTTGGAAATACGTGGTCTACTTTTAAATATTCATTTCACGGGGTTTATACTTCAGTCTCAGTCATGATGCCTCGTCACCCAAAGTGGGTCGTTGAAGCCTGGAATTTAAAAATGTCTTTACCACATTTATGTCTCCATTCGCTCGCGTGGTGCTTGCAAATATTGGAGGGAGAACATTTACATAGGTAATATATGTATGAGTAATTTAATATCTGCTTTAAATATTTTTTTCTGCATACAAAACAAAACGTAGTCATGATCACTGATAGATAGTTTGAGACTTTTGTAATCAGCAACAGGTGGGAAAAACTCACGTAAACGGGTGGAGTTTCTAGCAGCACGCCCGGGACTGAATGAGCGTTTCGTCTTACCCCAGTCCCAGGAGCTTTGCTTTTCAAAAATACCTAGGTACCAGAAATTCTCTTTTACTACGCGGGTCTCTAATTGTACGCGGGTCACCGAAAGTATTTTCAGTGTTTAAGTGTACAGAAATTAGTGTAAAACTAACTTTTTTTTCCACTGAATAGCTTGCATTAAATGATACATACTTTTAAGTCGCTTAAAAATGTCAAAATTCTTGTTTTTAGCCTGTTTATTTCAACTAAATTCAGAGCCAATTAAAGCCAAAGGGAACGAATGCCCGTCTTTTGAGCCTTTTATTATTCGGTAATTTCAGGGTAATAAAGTTGAGGGCAGTCAGGACCCAAGGGCTACACCCTCCACCGTCTTCATTGAATCACTCTGAAATTGTAGCCCATGAGGCAAAGTGAAGTAATCTAAATTAAGTTCGAAACCCCAGCATGGAATTTTCGTAGCTTACGTCATTTTGCGTACCAGTCAAATCAAAAGGTTGACTTTGTTTTTGTTCCTTGAAACCTTCTCGTTTGTCCTCTTTCGTAGGAAATATGCTTACAGTTTCTTAACTACCAGCTTACGTATGAATAGTGCAGTTCATAGTGAATCAATCAGTTAAATGATGAATGGCTTCTTTGCACAATATTTTAACACCTAAATACGATTACACTATAGTTTGATGGTCATGACAATAAGATTACTTAATCCGTTTAGAGCGTTTCGTAAAAAATTATGAGATTTTGTTATTAATCGGATTGCTATTGACAATAACATCTACTATACGTATGTAAGACTATGATTACTTCCAGGATTTATTCCCTTAAATCCACTACAAATTAGAATGAAATATCATGAATTTGAAACATACAAGTAGCCCAGTCAAAAATGCATCATTTGTATGAGAATGATTACACCTTAAATTAATGGACATGAAAACAAAATCAGGTAACTCATTTTACACTGATTGGTAAGTAATGACAAAATTTCATTTATAATCATAATGTTAATGCTGACAATTTCTATTTCAGAATTCTGATCCATTTGTTTTATAGATTTAAAGATGACACCAAATATTACAATAAGTATTTACACTTTTTGCACTAAATGCGCTATTTGTACCTTTTGAGAATGTGCAAAAGGGATATGTACTCTTTATGAAATTACTAAACTTGTATTTACAATCTTTCAAAGTTCGCAGAAGTAGCAAATAATACGCTTCTTAAAAATTTGAAAAATGAATGTGAACACTTTCAAAGCGGTCCGTGTGTGTTTACACTTTTAAGAAAATATTTGTTGCAGTAATTGCACTTATTATACATACAAACGTAAATAGTTCCATAAATGATGCCTGTGAATAAATGATACATTTTGCACCTATACAACGCATTCGAACGACAAGATGACCAATTGTCGGTTAAGAGGCAAAATGACTCGCACTCAATAAAAATGAAGAAGAAAAACCGTTCGTATCCATTCTGCATGCTAGTGTAAGCAATGGACATGCATCACTTTGCTTTTGCCTTCGGTTTAAAGTAATCTTTTGCCTCTTAACTGACGATTTTCTGTTTCAGCCTGTACCGTAATTTCTACAATACACGTAGAAAACCGTGTGCTACACTTTTAAATATTGGTTGCTTGGAATACATTAGTCACTTTGCCACTTCACCCCAGGTTTGCGTTAAAGGGCGCGGGTCTAAAAAAAATTCTGTTGACGTCCCTCATTCTCTGTGTAAATTGTAAACATTGCTATGAGAATTTTAACTTAAACCTATGATCCATGTAACCTCTACTAAAGATGTATCCTACATAATATAAAAAAATATAAAAACACTTGGCTTACAAAGCCTAGATCATTAACAAAAATGCCAGATAAATTGGAATAAGAAAACGTTTTAAATGATTTAATTGCTACACATACATTTTGGGGCAGATTTGCCGACAACTCTGTTTTTATTGTAAGCTTTTTCGTACAAACTCCATCATTTAAGAATAGAATTATAAACTGCAGAAATAACACACGTATTATACGTAGTAATTATTACTACATTGAAGCTATAAGTCTTATATTAACAATGTATAATGTTTTTATTGCACGAGGATTACACTATAACTTTTATTTGTTAGCTTCAATAACATTCAATGTTATTAACCACATTGTAATCACAGTATTGAAATTGAAGATCACCGGAATTCTCAAGATACAAGCCAAAGATGTTGCCATGACGACAAATACAAATTCAATGTCGAAACGATAAAATCGTATTATTATTACAATACAGTTCATTCAACAATGTACTTGCCTCATGCATTTTTTTGGGAAACAAGTTTGCACAACGTATGCCACTACAAGCTACGTTTTTTGACTCCAACTTTTACAAACGACCCCATTAATAGGACCAAAATGGATTAGTGTAGCAATATTTGACACTTGCAATGGTACATGCAAGCGTCCCATAGTCATCATCAATTTACAGATAGCTAACTCTTGTGTTAAACAAGTATTATGTGGAGTACAATAAAAATTGTTTTGTAAGAGAAATATAATACTTTTATAGCTCGCAAAAGTGAAAAAAGTATTTTTCGTAGGTACTACAGATCTTAGAGAGATTATCCCACATCACTGTATACTAAACAGGTACCTACTTCACCGTATACGTATGTAGATACACACATATACGAAACAGTACTTCCATCAGTAGCTACAGAAATAGCATTTATAATTTCGTAGACTATTAGCTTTAAAGTAGGCGAAGTTTTAACTCACGTATTATACGACTGAACCATTCGCAACGATTCCTAGTACAGTAGGTGTTGAAATCAAATAGTTATCAATTAAAATCGTAATTGCATTTAGCTCGCGTAACTCACTCACTGTAATAACAATTTTAGGCATTTCTTGTGACTTGCGTCGCAATGCTTCCTCACCGACGCTATAATATCGTATAGAGTGCGAAAAGTAAAATGAGCTAATAAATTATGCACATATTTTACGGACATAGTACATAATATTGTAATTCTTATAATTACAATAATGCTGTTTTGTATCGCAACAATCTCTTTTAATTAGTTTAGTGCACCTTTTAATGCAGCTGAATTATTGCGTATAGATGAGCGAAGTTGTTCGGTTTGTTCAACGTTCCTTCGAAGTATTCAATTCAGATAGATAAACTATCTTGATTTCCCAAAAGGACGCTGAAATCAACGACTATTCTTTTCAAAGTGACTCCCATCCTGCTTGGGCCTACAAAAGAGTTCAAAGACACTCAAAATTAATATTGTAAACAACACAAAAGTATAAAATACAATAGCTATTTTAAAGTACGTAGGTTATTCTAAATCAGGCCAATAAAATTAACGTTTTACTACTAATTTCATAAAATTAATATTTACACACTCAAAATGCGTAAAGTAGCTATTCGCATCATTTTAGAATGTGTTCAAGTAAGGTTACGTCTACTAAGACTGTCTAATAGGGTCAAGTTACACTTTTTTGAAATACCTAGGTAAAAAAGTATTTATAGTTTTTAAAACATGTTGAAGGGCTATTGACACTTTTTACAAGTTTTAAAGCTGTGCTTGTAGTTCTACGTATGTATGTATATGAATAGGGACTTACCAGGATGGCGAGGGCTACAGTCACAGTACGCAGCATACACTGGAGGTTTATTCGTATCAATTAAGTTTTGTCAACGGTCATACTTGATCGCTGTCTACAATGCATACTCGGGCTGTTTAATGTCTGCTCCAATATTCCGTGTAAAGTTATAGTAATGCATTTCTAATCCCGGATCTCATGGACAAACGAAAGATTCAGTCATTATTGTACCATAGAGATAATAAAAGGATTCCTTCCAAAGGAAACAATTCTCGGGCAGTTCCATGAAGAATAACTCTTGTATGCTGATCAATATTTAATTCCGTTTAGCAATCAGTATCTTTTATCTTTTAACGTGAAATTTACAGCAATGGACTCGGCTGTTGCAAGTGACTTGCGCCTAAAAAATGGTTCAAAGACACCTAAAATTAGTCCTTTGTTAGAAATTAGGATTTTTAGAAATAATATAATATGTATATCTATATACACTTACCAAGGCAATGAAGGCTATAAAGTCGTATTAACAAATCTCGTGGATGCTGCACTGTAATAGCTAGAAGCAACTGTTGGAAAACAAAAACTGGGCATTCAAGTTGGCCTTGTTGTAAAGCTAATCGAATTTAAAAAAATGAATTCTGAGCACAGAACTACGCCGTCTGTGCTCAAGGAAGGCTGGTAAAGAAATAAAGGCAGAAAGTGGGGAGCATTTATTGATTGATTTAATGGCTTGGTTTCGGGTTTGGTTCAATTTCCTCTCTATGGTCTATTTACCTTCTTACATTTATGAATAATTAAGGTATGCAATTTTGCTTGGCTACTGGTTGAGTCACCATTATAACTGGTATTTGGTGTCTGTATATTGGTATGTTGACGATAGTAATGACTTATATTTACCATCATTTTATTGGGTCAAATTGATGCGGTGACTTAAGAGGCAAAAGGACCTAAGAAGTTAAATATCACATATTGTGTTACCTATGTATATGTTAAATAATCGAGATCGAGCCATATAAACAGGCTTTATATGCATCAAACACGCGCGTTCTAAGAACAGCTTCTATGAAAGTTAACGAACTTTTGGCCTTGCCCATATTACACAAAAATAAGCTGCATTTTATTTGTTTACAATAAAGTCAACCGACGGAGCCCATTATAACTTGCGGTAATGAAAATTGTTTTATGGTGACACTGTACGATTGGACTTGTATGTCATTTTCTCTTTATGTCTATACGATCAGATACTCATACTCATAACAGATACTCCTTAATGAAAAAAATGGTAAAAAGAGAGAAAGAGAAGACCGCTTATTGATTGATTCAGGGGTTTGGCTTCGGATTTTGGTTCAATTTCCAGTCGATATTCTGACTACCTACATTTATAAATAGTTAACTATATAGTTTTGCTTGGCTATAGGCGTAGTCTACATTATATGGATATAGGGTGTGCATTATATTTTGAATTCGATGGAGTTGAGTCTATAGCATTACCACTAGGTATGTTCGTATTCTGGCGATAGTAACAACCTAGTTACCAACATTTTGGTTGAGTCAAACTGATGACGTGACTTAAGAGGCAACAGAACCTATGTTAATCATCAAATAAATAATAAATTATGACTCTTAATCAGTTTTTGCTTGTAGCCTGCATTTCGCATGTTTTTTAAAGGACAATTGGAAACACCTTTAAAAATTTATTTCGTGGGATGTACTTCAGTCACATTGCCTCTTCATCCCAGATACCTACAAAATGCTGATGCTGGTGACTAAAAAAGTCAACTTAATTGCAGTGAAATTCATTAGAAATATTCCCAATAATCAATGTAAATTGAAATGCTTAGACTTTGGCCCTACGAACAGAACGAAAGGCAAAGAAAAGATTTTGGAATAAAATGAAAATGGAATTTCGGGAGCCACAACCAACCTATATACAGTACTCTCGTATAGTAATGATTAGGTGCATATTTTGATGGACATGCCAATAAATCAGTTAACTCATTTTACAATGGTTGTTAAATAACAAATCTAATTCAAATTTTATTCATAATCATAATGTTAATGACAATGTCAATTTCAACATTCTAATCGGGGCGTTTTATGGGTGCACCACAATAAATGACTATTTGTACGATTTGTGTATTTCCATCGAGAATTTAATTCTTGTTACAAGTTTGATTACATTTTTACTACACGAACAGAAACTGAGTTTCGTAATGAGAATAATTACTCGTTAGAGATTTTATAAGAAGATAACAATTTAGATGTGCGAGTGTGTATTCCTTAATTTATCAGCATGCAAACTAAGCATGTACAGTAGATTTTAGTGAGATTATCCCACATCACAGCTTAAGTATTGAAAACACTAAAATTACCAAAAATTTTGTTTTGCTTCCTGTCTATTTTGCTTGTTTACAATTAAGAGCCTAAGTTACACACGAATTATACGTTCATATAGTTATATATCATTTCTTACTACAGCAAAGCTATAATGCAATTCTTGCTCCGAAAAATGTAATAATCAAAGAAAAGGTAGAGTTGCTGAAGAAGAAAGCTGATGCTATCATATCAGAGCATCTCATGATGACTCCATATGAGTACTTTAGACAAAATTTTCTGTCAATTTCATATTTAAGAACCTTTGGCTACACAATGTTTGTTCTGTACAACACATATATAGATGAATATACGGGACGTAAATTCATCATGGTCAAGTATCTCAAAGGCGGAAGAAGGTATTGCTGTTGCTACAAGGTTACAGGCACAGTATTAAAACAGATAGCTCACGCTCCTCAGAGGAGACCATACAGATAGCAGGCTAAAACACTAAACAATGAACCATTTTATTCCAAATTTAAACTGATTTTCATTGCAAGCACGGAAGTCTTTGATTTGACTAAGACCATCTCGGCCACATTACGGATTGTCAAGAAAAGTGGAAATATTATCCTAAGTCAAGGCAATCCAAACACGGACGACTGATACATAGCGCTCCGGGTATTTCTAGCCACAACAGGAATGAGGAAATGTGAACTAAAGAAAGTTACATTCCTGGGAATCCCGTCTCAGTTCGCTTGCTTAGATCTTCCCGTAGGAATATTCTTTGACGCATTCGTCCAAACCACGCAGTAATGTTTTTTAAGAATGAGTAGCTCATCTTCTGTATTAGTAGATTCAGTAATAATATTTATACAATTTGGTAGATCATCGATCTGCCGGGTTTGTGTAAAAGTTGGGGCACGGTTGAGTCACGTGTTATACGAAACATGCACCTACCACAAAGATTCCTATTTTTGACGCTAATGAAATCAAATAGGATTACGTAAAAGTTTAAAAACTACAAGTGTACAATATAATGGGATTCTTATAATCCCAACTCTGTTTTCTACAGCAACTAATAATTACTTACTTTATTGAGATGAGAAGTTGTTGGTGCTGATAAAGTTTGCTGGGACATATTTTCAATTCCGATAAATAATCATTATCTGACAAATTAAGGGTCGCTGAAGCCAAGGACTCGGCTGTTGAAAGACACTCTTACCTTCCTTGGCCTAAAAAAGATTTCAAAGACATCCAAAATAAATATTGTACACAGCACAAAGTACATATAAATTACAGTAGCAATTTTTTAAATAGATTATTGGCACTTTTTATAAATTCGATGGGAAGTTACATTTCGTCTGTGTAACTTCAAAGGGACCTAATAAGTCCAGTGAGTTCACGTGGGACTAAGGCAACTTTGCAGTTACACAGACGATTTGCATGTGCGTAGGAACTTACCACGGCGGTGAAGGCTACAGTCACAGTACACAGTATGCATTGGAGGTTTATTCGTAGCAATTAAATTTCGTCAACGGTCATTCTTGATAGCTTGTTAAAACGCATTCTCGGCTGCTCTGCTCCATTATAGACTGCGTGCTAATAAAAAGGCATTTTTAACCCTGGATCTCATCGACAAACAAAATGTAACTATTCAGTTTTCATTGTAGAAGCTCCAGCTTCGGCTTTCAAGTTGGTTATTCAAAATTAGGTTCCGAACATCAACTTTGTACTCCCCTGTTTAGAAAAATACGAAACGTGATAGTTACTTTCCTTCAAAAGTGCGTAAAACCGCTATGTGTACCACATTTTATAATGTTTAAAAATGATGTTTATACTTTTTTAAAATATGTAAAACACAATTTACTGCGATGATTATCCCTTATTTCACAGTATTTGCACTTTTTCAGCAATACACACGCACATATACATAGTTGGATAGGTGGCATTTAATGACAAACGTGAAAATTATCTAAATTAAGGTGACGCTGGACTTCTGTCCAAATGCATTTATCCTAGCTGGGACTTACCCCAGAATGATTTTTAGTGAAAATATTATATGTAGGCACTTACCACCGCGATGAAGGCTATGATTACTTTGGCAGAGCCATTGGACCCTTAGTAAATATTAATTGAACCACACAGGACAAGAGATCGTTGCTAACTTTGTTATAAAGTTAATAGAGTTGAAAAGATGAATTTTGAGCGAAGAAATAAATCGTCTGTGCTCAATGAGTGCAGGTGAGAAAGTAAAGAAAAATAGAACGACCGCTTCTTCGTCGATTCAGCGGCTTGGCTTTGGGTTTGAGCTCCATTTCCGATTGACGTTCTGTCCTTCTAAAATCAATAATAATTATGAATAATTAAGTAACTTTATAGGAACTATGGGTGATGGGTGTGAAATAAAGATTCGAAGACACGGCAAAGCCAAGTACCTAGGTACAAACTACCACAAAGGGTGTACTGAGGACAGTAGAGGCTTTTAAATACCAGCTTTTCCTCCGAACCCCACTGCTACCGTGGCTTAAGAGACCATATGACGTATGAACGTTCAAATATCAAATATGAAATGAATTTATAAAAAGTACTATTTGCACCTTTTAAAAACCGTGTGAAAAAGTGCTATTTACTCATTTATTGTTAAGGAATGCTTAAAAGTTGTATGACTTACTCATTCTGTATTTGGACAATTTGAGAAACTATGAAATTCATATTTGTACCCTTTTTGAAAATAGTAACTGGGATTAACTATTTTGTAAAATACGAAAAAAGGGCACTATTTACGATTTTCAAGAGTACAAAACAGACCTGTATACGCTAACATTATTTTAATGAAAGGATGAACTTGGATCCAAATACATTTAGTCAGGGACAGGACTTTTGTCAAAAAGATTCTTTCCCAATAATATAGCCACGAATATGTATAGATATTTACCACGATAGCATATAAAGTCACAATAGCAAAGCCCTTGGACACTACAGTAATTAGGAATTAAAACAACGAGACGAGAGATCCGTGTTAACTTTGTTATAAAGTTAATCGCGTTAAAGAATGAATTTTGAGCACAGAACTAGACCGTCTGTGCTCAATGAAGGCAGGTGAAGAAATGAAGGAAGAAAGAAAGAGAGGACAGTTCATTGATTGCTCCAGTGGCTTGCCTTCGGATCGGGTTGAATTACCCGACGAAATTCTACCCTTCTTTAATTATGAATATTTAAGTAGTTTATATCCGCTTTATTAGAAGCAGTGGGATATAGCTTGGCTTTAGGCATAGTCTACATTATATACCGTATCCTCGCAAATAGAGCCCCACTCTCATATAGAGCCCCACTCTCTATTACAGCCCCATTCTACGAAGGAAAAATTAAAATAGAGCCCCACTCTCTAATAGAGCCCCATGGGACTGTTTAACATAGGACATTCTAATACAGCCCCATGGGGTTGTATTAGAATGTCACTGCCACTCTTTAATAGAGCCCCAGTCAATGGCAACAATTTTTGAAAAGAGCCACAGGGGCTTTATTTGCGAGGATACGGTAGGTGTTGGGTGTGTAACGTATTTTGAATAACAAACGGTCTAAATGAAGTATGTTGACTCAAATATAAAATGAATGTTCAACCTTTATAATGCATTGGTCACTTTTAAATACTTATTTCTTGCTACACTTCCGTCACGGCTTCCTCACCCATAGTGGGCGAGAAAGGGACGCTTTAAACAAATTCTTGACCACGTCGCGTTCTCCAACCTCTAGCATGCAAATCGCAAACATTGCTTCGGGAACTTTTACATTAAATTCAGTGGATCAGCAATGCAACAACTATTAAAGATGTATTTTTCGTATTATACAAGTTTATAAGTACAAACCTGACTTAAAAAGCCCAGGTTATCTACAAATGCTGCAGAAATTGTAATAAAATACATTTTAAATGACGAAATTGCTATACTCACATTCGGGAACAGATTTGCTGAAAACTGAGTTTTTATTTTCAGATTTTTAACACAAACTCCATCGTTTATGATTAGACCAAAACTACATATCAACTTTGCAAAAACGTCACTGTACAATTGTATAATGATAATATGTAATTACATCCCAAATTGATGGACATGAAAAAAAACGTTTAATAAATTCAGAATGCTTGTTAAGTAATAACAAAGTTCTATATAATAATCACAATGGTATTGACAGTTTATATTTCAAAATGCTAATCCAGCTATTTTATGAATTCAAAGCTATGACCACTTTTATACGAATTATTCCATTATAATCTATACTACAAACTACAAGACACGTTGATCAAATACGTAACAATGACCAGCGACAGACACCAAATATTTTCCAGAGAAAAAGGGTAAGTATATAAGCATCACCAAGCGTACGGCTTCGAAATGTGGGTCGGAATTCCCTAATTGTTAATATTAAAGTTTATGTTTATAGTTTTCTTGTAGTTTAAATTGTTAGGCATTTGCAACCTTTATAGTTCGTTTGGTACATAATCTAATGTCACATAAGTGGATGCTGCTGCTATGTTTACACAGATACGCAAGTAAACAGTCCTTACCTTATAGTTTGGCTTTTAATACGGACAGTCTTCTCACACCTCAACAGTACTACTATTGTAAGCAGTAAAATTATCGAACTTTTTTTTTTCGAACGAATTTGTACTACAGATTTAAGTGGGATTATCCCACGCAATCACAGTATTATTTCTATTGTAAATAGTAAGGTTATCAAACATTTTGTTTTGCTTCCTGTCCGATTTGCTAATTTACAATTAAGAGATGTAGTAGTACGTATTATACGTTATTATAAGTAGTAATTATTACCACTGTTAAGCTAATGCAATTTTTATAATTACAATGTAAAATGTTTTCTACTGCATAGGTATGACTTTTATTTCTAAGCATCATTTGAACAAAAATGTTTTTTTCTTTTTAACAAAAATGTAACCAAAGCCACATTTTATTGACTGTGTAGACTTGTTTCAATTCGCTTCACATTGTCTACAGTATACAGTGAATTTATCATCCATATTTCGAATATTTCCAAGAAAGTATCTTGATCTCATTTGAAACTCGCAAAGAAGCATCAAGATCAAGCACTAGTCGTAAGAATTAGTTTCCTGAACTACAATAATTGCGTTTAAAAATAATTTCTTTCAATTTAATATACAATGTATCTGCTGTCATAGTTGTGGGTATACTACTAATTAAAATGTTACATACAAGCGCTGCAGTGACCGTCATTTGCAGATTGCTAACTTATGTACCTAACAAGTATTATGATGGAGTACAACTCTTATTCTAACAAAATCAAAAATAATACTTTCGTAGTTCACAAGAGTGAAAGCAGCGCGTAATATTAGGAACGAGTAGTTCAATATTTAATACAGTAATAGCTTTTACCGTTTCGTAAATCAGTGATCAGTGAAAGTATATATTGAGTTACGTATTATACGAAACTTGAACCTACCACAAAGTTTCCAAATGACCATGTTTTTAAATTAAAATAGTTAATATTTAAAGATTTAAAAGCTAAGAGTGTACACTCGTGTATTTAGTAAAATAATCTTACTATTACAGCAAAGTTAAAACAGGATTACAAACACCTGCAATCGTCAAATAGTGTATGTAGCTATGGTAAGCATAGCCTCTGCCAAAGTGCCTATATAGCGTCGGTGAAGAACCAGTGTGATAGACAAGACAAGTTTACAAAATATTTGTATTAATAGCTAAAAGTGTAAAGGTCATACTTAAGGGAGGTGGGGGTAAAAAAACAGGGGATAAAAAAACAACCCCTAATATCTAAGTAGTGGTGCAATTAACAACTAAACGCTTATCCCCATAAAGCACTACATCAAAAAGTGTCCTAGAAAGTGTTTTGCTTGACACTTATCAGACGTTAGTACGCTGGCGGGAAACAATCTTAATTTGAAATGCCCGTTTCTGAAAAAAACACCGGGTAGAGCCTCAAACATCCCTATTGGGAGTGCGGCTTTTACGGCACAACAAGAAGTTCTAAAATTAAGTATTGCTGGTTACTAGATGTCGAATTAAATTCTCTACAACATAAAATTAAATTGACTGAAATAGGTTGTCGTCATAAAAAGTTATGCTAACTGTAAACATGTTTTTTAAAAAAACATAAAAACACAGGGGTGGGGGTAAAAAAACAACAGTCTCAAAGTTGAATTAAGAGGTCAAAAGGTTCTAAATAAGCTATTTTAACCAAATGAAGTAATCAACAATGTTCATTTTTCCACTTAAAGGGTTTGTAGTGTTGTTTTTTTTACAAACAGTTGTTAAATAAAAGTAGTTTTTAAAATTGATGTGGAAATCATCATATTATGGGGCACTCTGATTCACCGTTGATTTTCACCATTTAGCCAGCAGCTGTTTTTTTTACCCCCCACCGATCTGTCTTTTTTACCCCCACATGGCAAAATCAAGGTGATTTTGGATTTTTTAATAAATCTTACATACCTAACTAGTTTTGTTTTTAATATTTAGTTGCAAATGAAAGACATTAAGGCTATTAATAGTTGCATCATTCAACTTTCATATTTCGTGTTCAGGTTTACCGACAAAAAATTAAGACTGACGCCTGTTCTTCTTACCCCCAGCTCCCTTAACCATTTTTAAAGATGGAAAACGATTTGACTATTGGGACTTGGGTCAAACTGAAACTGAGGTAGATGGAAGCTCGACGTGCGTCAGAAGGCTGCTTCCACCGACGCTAAAGTCTACTGAAGTGCAAAAATAAAACAAAGCAATGCATTAATTTGTTATATACTAAGAATGGTGTAATTCTAATGCTTACAATGTTGTATTCTATAGTAACATTTGGTAACTGATCACTTCTTACAGATGGGAAGTTGCTGGTGCTGATTAAGTTAGCAGGGAAATATTTAAATCGGATAAGCAATGATTATCTAATGAAGTTTCTTTTACGCCCAGGGCTCCGCTCTTGAAGGAGACTCCCATGCTGCTTGCGCCTAAAAACTGATTCACAGACACCCAAAATTAATAGTTATTAAAAAAGTATAAATTAGTATTGCATCTATGCAGCGTTAAAGTAGTTAGGTAGGTAATTCTAAATTAGGCCCTCAAAACTAATTTTCATCTACCACGTGTATAAAAATAGTAAAAGTAGTATTTACATGTTTTTAAAAATGCATAAGATACACTATTTTTGCAGTTTGAGATCGTACAAAAATCGTAAACTTGTATTTACAGTTTTTCAATGTGTACGCAAAACCTCTAATAATAATTACGTTTTTCAGAAATGTGAAAAATGGATGTGTACACTTTCAAAACTATTAAAGCGGTCCGTGTGTGTTTACGCTTTTAAGAAAATACTACAAAATTAATTACACTTCTTATACATACACACGTAAATAGATGGACAGATGATACTTTTACAAACTTTACAAAATTATTTATATTATTGCAACCCTGGACTTTGGTCCAAATCCGTTTATTCTTCACAGGACTTACACCATAATGACGTTTTACGTAAGGTACAAAAATCCGGAGGTACTTACCGCGATGGTGGAGCCTATAGACAGATTAGCAAAGCCCTTGGAAATTAATAAATGACAAAAGGACAGAAATACATGTTAACCTTTTTATAAAGTTAATAGATATGGAAACTAAATTTTGAACGGAGAAATAAACCGTCTGTGCTCAGTGAAGGCGGGTGAAGAAATGAAGACAGAAGTAAAGAAAGAGAAGACCGTTTATTGATTGATTCAGTGGCTGGGCCCGCTGGGCTTCGGATTTGGGCTGAATTTGATGTCGATATTCTACGCGTCTTTAATTATGAATATTTTAGTAGTTAATGGCAACTTTATTTGGAGCAGTACGTTATATAGCACAGCTTCACATATAGTATAGTATTTATCGTCTACGTAATTTGGGTACTAGGTGTGTACTATGCCCCGTTTTGTTTTGGCTTTCTTCAAATGTAATCCATTTTGCCTCTTAAACGGCGATATTCTGTTTCAGCCTGTTGCATGATTTTTTCATATTTTATAAAATACACGTAGAAAAACGTGGGCTACTTTTACATGTTTGTTTTATGGAATATTTTAGTCACTTTGCCAATTCACGCTAGGTCTGCGTTAAAGGGTGGCTTTAAAAAAAATTCTTTCGCTGTCTCATTTTCCGTACAAATTGCAAACGTTGCGAGGAGAATTTTCACATTCACCTATGACCCATATAACCTCCACTAAAGATGCCTTCTACATATTACACAAAAATATAAACTTACTTGACTCACAAAGCCCTGACCATTTACAAAGATGCTAAGGAAATTGGAACTAGAAAACACTTTGAATGATTTAATTGCATTTTTGGCGTCCGTCATTCTCACATTGCTACGGGAACTTTTACATCAATGTATTGGATCAGCAACTCAACCTCTATAAATTAAAGATGCATTTTTCGTACTACCCCAATCTATAAATACAGACCTGGCTGAAAAAGCCCTTGCCATCTACAAATTCTGCAAAAATGTATAAAAAAAAACCGTTTTGATGACTTAATTATTACGCAAATCCTGGAAACGAGTTGCCAACAACTGAGATTTTATTGTCAGATCGTGAGATGTTTTATGCAGGCTCCACCATTTATGATTTGAATTTTAAACTTTGCAAAAATGGCAGCTGTACATTAGTAAGATAATAATTACACCCTCAATTGATGGACATAAAAACAAAATCAGTTAACCGAGTGAATGATTGTAAAGTAAGAACGAAATTTTATTCATAATCAGAATGTTTATTATGTATTACCATTGGAAGTAGTAAAATCATCGAACATTTTGTTTTGCTTCCTGTCTTATGTGCTAGTTTATAATTAAAAGTCTAAACCAGAAACATATATATTATGCATAGTAATTATTACTACAGCGAAGCTAATGCAATCCTTATGATTACAATGTAGAATTCAATTTGAATTTAAAATATATGAATCAAAGTTGTTGTTATGGCGGCAAAAAATCCAATGCCGAAATGGTAAAATCGTACAATTACAGACTAACTTGTTCAACAATATATTCGCCACTGGTGTATTTCATTGCAGCCAGTTTACAGTTTGCATAACGTATGCGATGGGAAGGTGCCGCTTTGGAATTACAATTTTAAAAACGAACCTATTAGCGAGAGCTAGTCATTTTTAGTTACTTTAAATACGTTCAGAAAGAGCTCAAATATTTTTTTTTCAAAATATTTTCTTATATGTACTATGTTTTCATGTAGGTATACAAGAAAGTGTGCCAGCGGTACTCGACTTTCCTGGAATAAGCTAGCAGTCTTTAGTTTTTGAAATTGCTAGCCTAGTCCAACGTATATTTTTTATTATTTTAAATATTCATATTTTAAAAAGGCCTATACGCTAATAGCAGAGAAATAAACTTAATGGAAAGTTAACCTAAATACAGGAACCACGTTGCGCCAGAAATCATTGCATTTTAAGAAAAAATCTATCTTGTATGTTTCTTATGAAACATTGTTGTTTGGATTATATTAATGTTTTATAAAATTCTCACAATTTGTAATAGTGGAGCATGTACTACAGATTTAAGTAAGATTATCCCAAGCAATCACAGTATTTCTATTGTAAATAGTAAAGTTATCGAACGTTTTGTTTTGCTTCCTGTCCAATTTGCTAGTTTACAATTAAGAGATGGAATAGCACGCATTATACGTTATTATTTAAGTAGTAATTATTACCACTGTTAAGCTAATGCAATTTTTATAATTACAATGTAAAATGTTTTATACTGCACAGGTATGACTTTTATTTCTAAGCATCATTTGACGTTGTGTAAGTTTAATTTATATCATTCACATACTGAAAATGGCTAACTTAGAATAAGCCAACCGCTTTTTTAACAAAAATGTAATCAAAGCAACATCTTGTTGATTTTGAATAGACTTCCTTACAATTAGCTGTCTGCACTGCATTGTGCGCATTTATCATTCGTACTTCGTAGAACATATCTTGACCTGACCTCATTTGCAACTCGCAAAGAAGCATCACAGTCAAGCACTAGTCGTAAGAATTGGTTTCCTAAGCTACAATAATTTCGTTTAAAAATAATGCGTTCCATTTAATATACAACGTATACAACGAAATGTGTACAGCAAAGCATTTGTCTGTAGTACAATCTTTTTGGGAACAAGTTTGCATAACATACAGATGCGATCGAAAGCGACAGTTTTGGAATTCAAATTTCAAAAACGAGCCCATTAATGGGAGCTCGGTGGAATAGCGTGGCTACATATATTCCACTAGTAGCAATGTTACTTGCAAGCTTTGCAGTGACCGTCATTTGCATCTCATGTGCGCAACAAGTATTATGATGGAGTACATGCAACTCTTATTCCAACAAAATCAAAAATAATACTTTCGTAGTTCACAAGAGTGAAAGCAGCGCGTTCTACTAAGATCGAGTAGTTCATCAATGGATGTACTTACTAATAGGTTTTACAGTTTTGTAAATCATTGATCAGAGTGAAAGTATCTATTGAGTTACGCATTATACGAAACTTGAACCTACCACAAAGATTTCAAATGACCATGTTTTTAAATTAAAATAGTTAATATTTAAAAATTTAAAAGCTATGAGTGTGTACACTTGTGTGTTTAGTAAGATTATCTCACTATTACAGCAAAGTTAAAACGGGTTTACAGACATCTGCAAGCGTCAATTAGTCTAGCCATGCAAAGCATAGCCTCGGATAAAGTGCCTATATAGCGTCGGTGAAGAACCAGTGTGCAAGATAAGACTAGTTCCGTTTAAAAAATATTTGTAGTGACAGTTTTAAGTGTAAAGGTCGTATTTAATCATCTTTGAAGATTGAAAAAAATTTGACTAATAGGACTTTGGTCAAACTGATACTGAGGTAGATGAAAGCTTGACGTGCGTCAGAAGGCTTCTTCACCGACGCTAAAGTGTACGAGAGGGCTAAAATAAAACAAAGCAATACAATGTTTTGTTACAGACGTAGACTAAGAATAGTTCCAATGCTAACAATGTTGTATTCTATAGTAACATTTAGTAAGTAATTACTTCGTACAGATGGGAAGTTTCTGGTGCTGATTAAGTTAGCTGGGAAATATTTAAATCGGATAAGCAATGATTATCTGATAGTTTCTTTTACGCCCATGGCTCCCGCTCTTGAAGGAGACTTCCATCCTGCTTGCGCCTAAAAAATGGTTCACAGACACCCAAAATTATTAGTACATATACACAAAAGCTGTAATAATTAATACGTAAAATGGATGTGTACACTTTTAAAACTATTAAAGCGGTCCTTTTAACAAAATACTGCAAAATTAATTACACTTCTTATACACGTAAATAGTTAGATAGATACTAATACTTTTACAAACTTGAACATTATTTATAATAATGCGACCCTGCACTTTGGTCTAAATCCGTTTGTTCTGCATAGACCTTACGCCATAATGATTTTTTGCGGACGATACATAAATCTGGAGTGTTAAGCGTACGTACATATCCCTCCCGTAGATAGCCGTCTTATGCACGGGAGTGTGTGGATGCCAATGCACAAA
>JAQFZC010003446.1:0-18752 GCA_034695205.1 Dicyrtoma fusca
CCTTGCGGCCTGAGCCTTGCGGCCTGAGCCTTGCGGCCTGAGCCTTGCGGCCTGAGCCTTGCGGCCTGAGCCTTGCGGCCTGAGCCTTGCGATCTAAGCCTTGCGGCCCGAGCCCTTCGGCCTCAGCCTTGCGACCTGAGACTTTCGGCCTGAGCCTTCCGGCCTGAGCCTTCCGGCCTTAACTGCCTGAGACCCCTGGTCTGAGTCTTTAAGCGTGAGATTTCAAGTTTGATCCTTTTAGCTTAAGCTACTTGGCGTGCCACTTTCTTCTCTAAGCCGGTTGGCCTTAACCTTATGGCCTGATCGTTTCGGAGTATGCCTTTCAGTCTGAGCTTCTGGGCCTGAGCTTTTCTAAATGTGCCTTTCGGTCTGAGCCTTCCGACCTGAGCCCTCCCGTGTGATGCTTCCTGCCAGCGCCTTCCGGCTTAAGCCCTAACTCGTAAACCTTGCTTTTGCCTTCCGGTCCGAGACTTTATGTCAGACCTTAAGTCCTTACCCTGCTAGATTGACGGTGTGGCCTTAGCTTACTGGGCTGAGACGTTTGACCAGAACCTTTCGAATTCCGCACTCCGGCCTGAGGCTCCTCACCTGATCTCACCAAACTGAACCTTCTGACGTCAGCGTTCCGGCCTGAGTCTGCCGGCATGGCGTTCCGGTTTAAGCTGTTCTTCCTGCTTCTTCCAAGATGTTCCTTGCGACCGGAGCCTTTCGACCTGAGCATTTGGCATGCACATTTTTTTCCTTAGCCAGCTAAAATTAGCACTTGGGTTTTTTTCGGTAGTTGCGCAACTCTACGCAGTTATTCTCATGAGGTCATGGTAATGACTTCCGACTCTCCTGATACGTGACTGTTCCTGCACGTGACTATAACGATAAGTGACTCGTGGGCGTCGTGACTCGTGACTTTCGTCACACGTGACCGTCATGACACGTGACCTTCATGACACGTGATCTTCATGACACGTGACCTTCGTGACACGTGATCTTCATGACACGTGATCTTCATGACACGTGACCTTCATGATACGTGACTGTCGTGAAATATGACTGCCGTGTTCCATTTACAAAATTGCTAATTTTGCTTCTGCGGCGTTTCTTGCAATGCGGTTCGAATAACACTAAATTAGTTGCGTTCTATGGCGGTGAAGTCTATTGCAATACCTAGCATTTACTCGGGCAGTAGTATTTTTTGCGGTTTCGTATTTTTTCCCCAAAATTGCAAATTTTGCTTCTTATTGGACGTCTTTTTTGAAACGCGGTTCGAATGAGACCCCATTTGTTGCTATCGGTTGAGAAATGGCTGCATGGTTCATTATTACTATACGTTAAAATAGACATTAACAGACCTGTTTTTAGTTATTTTTTAACAACGACCATTTATTTAAAACAATCGGCTTCAATGTCCGCCTGCTTGTTGCATTGCGGTTCGAGTGAGACCTTTGTTGCGAAATGGCTGCGTGGTTCATTACAATACGCTAAAAAGGGCATCAACGTGCCAATTTTACTCCTTTTTCTAGATATAACATGACAACGACCACTTTTTTCAAAAAACTGTCCATAGTGTACGCCTCCATGTTGAATTGCGGTTCGAATGAGACCATATTTGTCGCGATCAGTTATGAAGTGATGGAGGAGTTCATTACATTACGACTAAATCACCAACAACTGGCCTAAATAAAGTGTTTTTTGGGTATTTTGTAATAATTGTCAATTTTTTTTACAAAAACGCTTCATACGACCCTCAATCGTTTATGTGCGCTTCAAATAAGACCAAAACTCTTTTATTTGGTATACAAATGGATGCTGCACTCAATTGTAGTAATCTCGGGTGAACAAGGATTAATAATAAGATGTTGTTTTTCCTGTGATACTAATAATAAGTGGTAACAATGAAAATGTACACTAAAGAATAATTACATTAGCTATGGTTGCGCCAGCAAATAAGTACTTTACTTTGCTAAATTCATGCCGCTGTATTTCTTTAGACACTGAACAAGATTCATACTTTTAATAGACTTCAAAAAGATTTAATGTTTTTTCTTAATGATGGATATACGTACTACTTATTTTAGTATATAAAATACATTAAATAATAAAAATCTAATACAAACAGATGAAACAGAAAGCCATCACTTTACAAACATCTCAAGTGATAATTTATTATTATCTGAAAAATTTCTTATGACACCTCCATACGTACCTCTTCATTTAAACCTCTTGGGTCATCTTGCTCGTCTGTAAGTAGAACAAAGAAAACAGGCCATAATATACCAGACAAATTAACTATAATTACAATAAATAACCGGGTATCAATGTCGGGGAATTTTAAAAGGGACTATTATAAGTAGCACTGCATTGAACGGTAAGTCCGATGTGGAACTAAAGGCACTGTAACACAAGTTCCAGCAAGTAGCTCCTTACAGATGTTTATAGTCTCAATCTCTCAATGAAATGAAATATATTTTATTACCGAAGGAATCTCATCTATTTTCTCCCTCATTGTTCACACACACACCGGCTTCCCTCTGTACTTAAAATTAATAATTAATTTTATTCATTACGTCGATTTGGTCACAGATGTTTATAGGATTGTAGGAAAGAATGTTCCCGGAAAAAATGTTCCCAAGCTGCAAGTAGGAAAAAATGTTCCCGAGTGCAAAAACAGACATGGGTATGGGTAATATAAAAAAGTGTTTTTATCGTATTTTCTCGTATAATATCCCCCGAATTAACCAAGGCCCAAGTTGTTACCTGACGAATTACGGTATAAAATTTTAAACCTGCTACTACAACTCTGATGTTGCATACCACATAAATATATAAACAAATTATAATTTTGATCAGTTTATTATATGGATAAAGTAGCCGCCGTTGTAGTGGAAGCCTTTCTTTCATTGTATTTCTGCATTAATTCTTTGTTTTCGGTGGCGCTGTATAAAGCGAAACACAGTGTACAAGTGCGCTTATTATTTCCACTGGAGTAACGGTTCCAGTCATCAGTGCTCAGCACAGTCGTTGTCCCAATGAAACTGAAAGAGTTATTCTTGAATGCATAAATGCAATGAAAAACGAAGTCCACTTCCAAGAACGCTACTTGCGTCGTTGCGTCATATACGGTAAATTAATAAATTGATTAAAATAAAAATAACTTATTTTGGTTTTAATATGCGTTCACTATTTATTTTCTAGTAGTGTTCCTAATACATAATTTTCATGATTTCTGTCATGTTTTAATCAACTTTATACCGTTTGCAAAGATTATAATCGATTTCCAGCAAAACTTTGTTATCTTATACTGAGTCCGTAGGGCTATCCTCAGTGGAGGACAGTGTCAGCTTTGTTTGTTTGAATAAAGTTTGTCTTTCTCTCCATTTATGTGGTAGGATAGGTGTGCGTAGTTGTGATAAGGACTTAGTTGTGATACTTCTCTTACTAGAGATTGGTTTTCAAACCGATCACGCTATAAATTTCACAATCTTCTCAATAATGGTTCATTGTATAAAAAATAAAACAGGCAGATGATCCCATCAAATTTTTCTGATTAAAATGACGAATTATCCCAATTAAGTCTTTATCACAATCACACACACCTACCCTATGCAATAGCAGAGTTGTAGTAGGAGATTTAAAATTTTATACCGTAATTCGTTAGGTAACAACTTGGGCCTTGGTTAATTCGGGGGATATTATACGAGAAAATACGATAAAAACACTTTTTTATATTACCCATACATTACATGTCTGTTTTTGCACTCGGGAACATTTTTTCAAACTTGCAGCTTCGGAACATTTTTTCCGGGAACATTTTTTCATCGTCCAGCATTTTTGGGAACATTTTTTCCGGCAACACTCTTTCCTACAATCGTTTATAGGTGTACCTTACAAGTTTCACGCATTTTTGAAAAAGTGTAAATGGCAGTTTTAAACATTTTAAAATAGTAAAATAATATTTTAGCTATTTTTGAAAAAGCGTAATTACAGTTTTAAATATTTAAAAAGTGCATGTACCAGTTTTACAATTTTTGAAATGAAGTGTCATTGTAGAGCATTTATTATTATTTTTTACTCTTTTTGTAAATGAGGTGAGAACTTGTAGGACTTACTACAAACTTACTAAAAATAAAAAAGTATATTACGGGGGCACTGGACTGACTGGACTTACGGCAAAATGGTTTCAGATTTAAGCTGGGCATAAAGTTTAATTACTAACCTTCGGTGTTTTCCGTCGAAATGTGGATCTGCTGCTGAGGAATTTGACCGGACCGAAGCATGGCGTTCAGTCGCTCAATTTCTTCCAAGGAATTTGCATTTGCAATCGCTTTCTGAATCAACATAACTTGTTCTTCCGTTTGTGCTGGGAACCCTAAAAACACAGACGGTCACACGCAAATTAGTATTTTCGTTAACTGAGGATGTATTATAAAAAGTCACGATAAAGTGAATGGCACTCGAAGAATTACTAAGTCAGCAAAGCAACAGTAGTAAAATCCTAAATTTTACCATTTTTCTTAGAAGACACATCTTCAACTTCTTCCTCTGGCTCCTCGTCATGCTGGGCTGCCTCAGCTGCAACTGTTTTCCGAATCTTCTTTCCAACTTTGCTCTTAAAAAGAGAATTGGCTTCATCACGTTCCTAATGACAAGTCAAAAATTAAAAATCAATAACCTCTTTTCAAGCAGCTTACAAGAACTAAATTATATTTGAAATAATCTTAACGACTATTGCTCCTTAGAAACCCAGTGAAATAAAGCTCGATAATATAATTATTTTATTACTTGTACTTACTTTTTGCTTTATCTTACGAAAGTCTAAGAGTCGAAGCGACGGGAGTTTGTAGATGGTAAAGAGTCTGTAGTGTTCTTTAGTTGAGACCGGGTTGAATAGGAAACTAAGAGTTGTCAATTTCTGAAAGCCAGTCAAACAATCGATATCAGATAACTCTGAGATCATATTGTTCGTTAGGATAAGACTTTCTAGATTTGGAATTGCTTCCGAAATCGCCGGATTTATCCGTCTACATGAAACAACACAAATTAGATGGTCACAGTAATCGTCATTTCATCATAAATCATAAATAAATTGTGTTCATTTATTTAAATATTATACTGATGACACTTTGAAAGTAAGCCATACGTCTGGTAACAAAATACTTAATTCAAAATACTGAATACTCAATTAGGACATACTTGACACGATTGTTGCTCATAAGCAAGCATTTAAGTCGGGGCAATAGAGGGAAGTTATCCAATTTTCGAATGTCATTATCCGTGAAGTCAATCGTGTCGAACTGATTTAGAGTTGCACCTAGATTCTCAAGCATGGGTATCTTGTAACCTGTATCATAAAATAAAGTTGTAGTCGCATTTTTGTAACCACAGGCGTCAATAAGTATTCACACAATCAACACTAATTTCATATCGTAGGTGAAGTAACCATTTCTAGTGCGGTGTTGAAGTCCAATAAACCATCTACACTTACAAGCATTGTGAAGCACGACCAAGTCCGAAATGATCCCCCAATGTCATTTTAACGAAACCAAACTTTAACTTTTGACAGCCTACATATGTACGAGTATGTTACGAGTTATAATTAAAATGCAACTAGCTGTTCTACCGTTTTACAAAAATTAAAATAATAGCAGTTCTAGTACCTATTTTTGAGAGTGACCAAAGTATTTATCATTTCCGAAAAGTGCAAATGTAGCTTTAATTACTTTATAAAAACGCAGCTACATAGCAGTTTTACTACTTGTAAAATGTGTAGACGGTGTAGATACCACTTTTAGTATGTTTGAAAAAAGTGCATCGCTGTTTTTGTATCACTGACAAGAGTCAGTACCAGTTTTGTATTTTTTAAAGTTATTACAACTCATACTTTCAACTTCTGACTTTTTAAAATGCAAGTTAATAAAACGTGAAATTTAAGGGTAAAAACTGACTCTTCAAAATCAAATTAAAGGAACTTGGGGAACTTGAGGAATAGCCTTGCGTCTTCTAGTTCTACATTTAAAACTTTGGTTTATACCTAGTACTAAATGTGATCACTTTAATTTTTGTCGAACTTCAGCACTCGCTATCTTTTTACCATGGAAGCGTGCAGCTAAGTGGTACATACCAAAATACTTCCCAGACATTTGTTATTGCGCACAAAAATTAGCAGCAGCAGCAGTTTTCTAAAACTGTGTAAAGGATAGCGTAGTTAAATTAAAGAAGTCACAGAAATCACGAAATTACAAATGGGCCCTAAATGTGATCACCCCTGGTCCTAAATATGAACACACGGAAAATCAAAAGATTTCGCTGCAAATCAGGGTTGGACATGCTCCAAAATATTATTTTGCATTTTACATACAGTTGGGACACGTTTTGATTCCACTTTTGCGACAGTAAACGTAGTTGAGCTTCAAACACAAATTTTGATAATCGTAACTACATTTTTTGCGATTTTCCCACAAATGTAACCATAAGACCATAACAGAAACCTACATAGTATAATCAAAGAGACAGCAGCTTCTACAAACACCTGCGTATTGTTTAATAACAATAATTTTTATTTATTGTGCAAAACTTTTAAACTTAGTGCGGTTCTTTTCTCGAATTACATTTTGTATTGTAAGTACTTATATGGGGATATGCGTGGCACTTTGCTACCAAAAATATCGGTCGTAAGTAACAGCAAACATAAATATAGTAAGCATCATTGCACTGTTGTACAAGCACAAACTATTTAAAGCATTTTTACACCTCTCACCTTGTTCAAATGAGTGAAACAGGGGGTGATCACATTTAGGACCTTACCCCGTTTTTAGGCTGTTTTGGCTTCGATTTAGTTTGCCAGGAACACGAAAACATAAAATCAAGCACTTTGTCTTGAAATAATACCTAAAGAACCTGTCTACACGTGAATACCTTCAGCGAAAAAAAAACTTGATTAAAACCAAAATATTGAAAATTGAATTCAGCCATTTTGAATTTGTAAAAAGGAAAAATTAAACTTTGACTTTTTTACGCTTCCAATTTTTTAAGCAGGAACTTCCAAATTTTGTGGTGAAAAGGGGAGCGGATAGGCTTTCATTTGCACCCAAACTTAAATTTTTGTCACCACCGGTTCAAAAACGACAGCCGGTGATCACATTTAGGGCCCGATCACATTTAGGACGGTTAGTACTACATTCAACATTGAATTTGTTTCATATTCAACTTTCAAGACTAATTTTATTTCTACACATCATTGACGTTGAACGTTGGTAAAGACGATGGCAGGGGACAGAAATAAAATAATGTAGGTATTTGTTGATAATACTAAATAAAATTAGTTTACCTCGTAAATCCAATTCCCGGTCCCGCACAGGGTTGATGTGCTGGAGAGAATTCTGAATTAATTCCGGTGTCAATTTGACCATCGTGAAGCGTGAATTTCGTAAATCCTAAGTTGAACGACTTCGCTATCCACAAAAAGGTACAACGCAAGAAAAATTAGCTCGTATAACTAACGACTGGATACAACTACAGATGTAACTTTAGTTAACCAAAATTTATTTCCAATTCCCAACTTGAAAAGTGTCAGAAATTGAGAAATTGGCGCTGAAATAAATTATTTTTAAGAGTTTTTTCCGTTTTTTTAACACTTTCAGAAATCGAACAGCAAGCCGCTTGAGATTTTAAATCTCCCGCTCCGTGCATGAAAGCATAGAAATAGCGAAAGCATTGCGCATTGCCAATTGAAAGACATGAAGCACGTACTTTAGTAGTTCCTACGTCTACTAACGTACTTTACACAGCAGGGCGAATGGCCCTACTTGTGGTCGCGCTCCTAAAGGTGGCCACTAGTGATTTCTCCAGTGTCAAAGGTCAAGGTCATCCAAAATTAAGCGCTTGTATTTAGGTTGCTCACAAATTACGCCATCATAAAATATTCACTTCCCAGGCCGAGACCCTTCACTGCGGTACACTGTGCATGGTCACACTTTTTCACGACCTTTCAATTATGCCATCACCAATTAACCGATTTTGTACTCATTCAAAATTTGAATATAATATTTTGCCGTTTCCGAAAAAAACTGATGCCATGGTTGACTTTACTGTTGTATTATTTGCTCTTTTAAAAACACTAGAATACCGTGTTCCATAGTTTATAACTCCTTTAATTTCATTATTTACCTGTTTTGAAAAGGCTAATGTTCCAATTTTGATGATTTGCTTGTTTAAAAAAGACTAATACGATGTCTGATACTTTACAAATGCTATAATTTCATGATTTATCTGTTTGAAAAGGTCAAAACAATCTAATATAGTTGGGTACACTCTAAATACTGACATCCGACGTTCTCTTGGTTTAGAAAAGGATAACCCCTACAATGACCTGTACTTTTTTAACTGTCAATATGTATCAACTAATGACATTTTTTGCCTACTTCGAAAAGTTTAGTATATCACGTTTTACACTTTTCAAACGAATACAACCAGGGTGGGGGATTCAGTCCCTGCGCCCTACGCCTTACATCCAGTGAATTAAATCTACTCGCACTTCGATACGTTTAGTTTAATGCTTTGAGCTGTGATTGAAATGTTAAATAAATTAGAGTATTTCTGATTCTTAATTCAAGGTGCATGTACATTATATACTGTAGAAACTTTATTATGACAAATGACACTGTTAAACAATTGCAGTAGAAATTTGATATTAAAAGATATTCAATATTTTGCATTTAATATTTACCGGAGGAATACATTATTCGTTGTTTCACTCAACATTAGACACATTGGATTAACTTATGTTTAGAGCTTGGTAAAATCACAATGTGAGTTTTTAATATCCGGTGGAAAAGTTTGATAATTCCCAAAACTCCCAATAAATTCCCAATGTTCCCTCAAAATTCCCTTATTTCCCCTAAAAACAAGTTCTTATGACGAGAAAGTTGAACTTGTGAATTTCTGAATCATGTCCAGTGTCCAGTGTGGCTGGTCCTGTGGCGCCAAATGGCCGCAGTTCCTGATCATGACGAAGACAAAATTGCCGGCTTTCTTCGTGTAGCCGGCCAGCTCCTCGCTGTCACTCGCTCGCCAGATCTTTCTTTGGGCCGTGGAATACTCCCGGGAATGTTTCCAGCTGAGGGAATTGACAAAGTCGTTGACGGTCGTGTAGGGGACGATGGCGTCGAACTGGGAGGTGTAGATGAGCACTTTGTAGTCGGCGTTGAGGAGGTCGACCAGCTTGGGTTTGATTGACTGGTAAATGTCTCGACGCATGAGGTTGTAGACCGTCGGGTTGAATTTAATGAAGCTTTGGTCGCCCACGTGGATGGCTCGACGGACCGAGCTTTGGTTTAAATAGTCGTCGTAGTAGCTGTTTTCGGTGGGTTCGTCCTCGTACAGAATGTTCAGGTCGTACTTGAGGCCCGTCACTTGCTCGAAGTGGGACACGCCGTAGGGGGTCGGGTAGCCCACGATCAGCGTCTCCAGCACCTGTCAATTCAAAACGGAAAATAACCGACTCATGTAATCTAATAAACGCATTATAATTTATTACTATTGTCGAGCATTCTTGGTATTTGGGATGGTATTTACAGGGAATTTTGTGGCTAAGTTGGAATTAAATAGAATTTAAGGGATCTTCAATTTATAGTGTATTTATGATGAATGCAGAGAATTTATGGGGAATTTTGGGAACAGATTAAGGAGCATAAGGACTTGAAGGGAAATTTTGGAATTACTGGGAATTTCGGAATCAATAGTGAATTTAGATAAGTATAGAGAACAAAGGAATTTTGGTATTTACGGGGAAATATAGGACTTGTAGGGGTTGTATAGGGCATTATGGTATGCACGGGAATTTTAGGACTTTCTGTGAATTTTTTGCATTTTGCAGGGGATTTTGGTGAATTTATACAATTATGAATATTAGCGTTTTTAATTAATAATTGGTGTACTAGTGTGGTTAGATGTTATATTTCTAAGATTCACTTACAACAAAAGCTTGGTCCCAGTTTTTGGCTTGAATTAAATTCCGCGTTAAGTCTTCTTGCTGCTTGAAGTAGTGGCGCTGCTCTTCGTCGATGAGTCCCGTGTGGTAGTAGAAGTCCGCGTAGTTGAGTTGACTGATGGGGTCAAAGAATCCCGAGCCGACTAAGATCCCTCGGAGATTTATTTTTACATCAGGACTCTTTTTGTTCCGCTCGTGGATCATGTGGGCAAGACATGGGGCATACTTCCCTTCAAACCAAATGTTCAGAAAGTAACAAATCAGATTAAGAGCTTTAAAGTATCGATTATTCTAATAATTTACGCATGTGACACAATTTTATTCACAAATAAAAATTATTAGAAAACAAAAAACCCGAAAATGAAAATTCTACAAGGTATCTAGGTAATTATTAGTTGTAAGTACCTGCATATGATTGGCCTGCCACATAAAAATCCTGCCTTTTAAATTCGCTAAAAAGTGTAAAAAATTGTTGTAGTCCAATGTACAGATCCTTAATTGCATCGTCGATGAATCTGGGATATCCGGCGTCATTATCGGTGAAGCTAAAGCCTGAATAAAAATAGACATTTATCATTTTGTCTACAGGCCAATAGTGTGACGTAATATTTGGAAACTCCCCAACCTGCCCCGACGGGGTTGTCCATGTAGATGATGGAGTAGTTGGTCGTCCAGGAGATTTCTCGTCGCTTGAGCTCCAGGTTAGCGTCCACCGTGTACGGTCCATGTTCCGTAAAGAATGCCACTAAAGACGTTGAGCCAGGGCCACCGTTCAGCCAGAGCATCACAGGGGCTTCAATGGAATTGTTCTGCAGGTCACAACGTTTTGTTAGTTCACAATGATTAAAGCAAGGTCAACTTAATTGTGCCGCAGGTCAGAGGTTAAAGGTCCATTCAAATCTAACCAAGCTTTAATGTCAACTTTTAACTTATTTAGAAAGTACAGATGCCACGGTTTGTCTTGATTGAAATAAATTACTATCACGTTTTGCATTTTTACATAACTGCATTGTCACGTTTCGCTTCTGGTAAGAAGTGCTAATGTCACGTTTTGGATCTTGTCGTGTTTTGAAATAAACTCACCTGAGCAGGCACAAACCAGAAGAAGAGATTGGAGTTGAATTTGGGGTTGACGGTGAGGAAGCCGGCGTAGCTCTCAACTGCCACGTGCTCTGAGGTCAGATTGCGCACGCGCGCCATCGCCTTTGCCTCCTCAGTCCGCCCCTCCGTTATAAAAGGTGTTAGGATTAATTTCTGTCCAACACTCAATTCGGGGTCAAACTTTCCCACCTCCTTCAGTCTGCCCCCTCGACTTTTCCCCCAGGCGAACACTTCCCTCTCGTCCCCCCGAATCACCAGCAGAACGGCCAGGAAAATGTAGGCAACTCGGGATAGCATCTTGGACAGTCTTTGATTGAGTGCACCGAAGGGCAAACAGCTGCGAAGGCTCATTATGGAATCTACACTTTATATATATTTGACTTTTGACCTCCATTTACTCGGATTGCACAGGACCTATCTAGCTCGTCTGATGTCTCCGAATGTTCAGCGTACAAAACAACAAAATTTGATTTAGGATTCTACTCGCAAGTTTCGTTGAATAATTTGTAAATATTGTTTTAATACGGAGCAGGTCAAAAAACGTTGGATTTTGCCATTGGCATCAAAACTTGATGCCCCATAGATTTTTACTCCATAATTCGTTTTTTTTTAACAAATTGTTAACACCCTTGATCTGTGGCCACTATTTGCTCGAGTTTTTCAAGTCAAATCCACTTGGTCCTATGTACAAAAGGTATCAGCGTTGAAATCAGTAAAAGTTCGTTTTGTTGACATTAAGTTTAGATGAAATTTCGCTGTTTTGGCATGCTCTTTCGGAAAAGGAATACAAAAAAATGGTTGAACGAAGCTTGAACTTCCCTCGTTTGTCGAACTGCATTTAAAGTGGGTCAAAGGTCAAAACGTGACCCCTTGGGATCATAGTGAGGACGCAGTTATGCTTCTACTGATTTTGGTGAAATGATTATGACAATTTTATACAGATTTTAAGCTGATCATTTTGATACACCACACCAACACATGCTAGGACCTTTGGAATTATTGGAATCCGAGTAAATAGGGGTCAGAATCAAAGGTCAAGGATCGGTCCCTCCATTTCGTGTGAAATTTATAGGCGGTAATTTTGGAAGGTGGCGAATTAAAGTGGCGCCAAGCTTAAGGCATCTATTAGAAGACAAAAGTTGGAATCCGGAAATGAATGTGAAGTGAGTAGGTATTTCTAATTATGAAGGAAACGCGAAAACTTGTCTCAAAGATAAGGAAAGTTGTGGTTTTTGCGATGTTAATTTTGTCGGAAAATAGAAAAGGAATAATACTTGACTTTAAAATAGACTACAGATTTTGTTGGTCAGTCACTAACTTAGTTGCACTCTATTATTCTACAGTGCAGTGGTGCACCAGTCTTACTGAACTGTGTGGAGGCTAAAGGCATCTGGGAAACTATAACTGGTTATTGAAGATTAGCTGAGTGACTCTGTACTCCAATAATTCCAAAGGTAATTTAACTTGCTAAATAGTTCCAGTTGCAATTAGTGGATGATAATTTCTTTCCAATGCATTATTGCTGCCTTGGAATTAGTGCTATGCAATTTGTAGGCAGACGTACTAAAGATGAAGATAACTCTGCAGCACTTCTACGGACGGTCATGTGACGTAATAATTCCTGAAACCATGAAATTGAAGACTCGAAGGAAGATTAAATGGACTGCCATCGCTACTGTTACTTTGAAGTTACCACAGTCCAGTCTTTGCTGAACTGAAAAGTGGCTCGAATTAACAAGGGAACGGAATTTTGAGGGAAAGTTGGAAATTTATTGGAAATTAGGACACTTTTTCCATATCCGGCATAAAATACTCAAGAAGCGAATTAAGATAACCATACTTGTACATGCACTTCAATATGGGTGGACTTGGGCGGCTTTTCAGAAACTGAACGTAGGACACTTTGCAGTTGCAGCAGCGATGTATTGCGTGGTTCCATAGACAACCTTCATTAATTCCGTAAGGCTGCATGTACTGCCTGTGCATACTGTCATTAAAGGTGTTTGAATGTGCTTCTATATGATTTGTGATTACGTATGTAAACACTTTCCTCATGGTCGTTATGCTATTGCATTGGGAAGTACAGACCATGCATAATGCTAATGTTCGAGTTCAGTGGTTGCACCACCAGCAGAACTTCTTTGAAGAATTATTTCTACGAAAGATTTAACTCGACTTTGAATGGAACTGCGAAGCCTACAGATAGATCGATACATGAACATCCCCTTCTTAATGAGATAATTACTCACTTCTAGATTAGAATTTACAACTAAAAACGATCACATTTGACAGGGTCTTGGAAGTAAAGCATAATGACAGGGATTATCTTATTGTCGGCTGCTACACGTAATTAGAGTCAGTCATGAAGAATTTAAGAGAATCGTAATGTAGCAGACTAATCGGGAAGTTGTTTCTGTCTTTGCGTAACTACAACAAGTCAATAGAACTTTACATGCTACGTGTTAGAGAAGGCGTCATTCCCGTTCTGACTCGTTAACCAGGGTAAGGGGCATCTCAATAATTCTCAAGGTTCCCAGCTTTCTTCAGTTTTGGTGATACTTTTAGAAAGGCTCAATTTCACCATTCAGTAGCATTCTTGTAGTTTTTACTATGATTCAATTATTAAGCATCATTATTTCAATCAGTTTCGCCAGCAAAATGTAACTTTGTTTGTTTATTTTCTACGGCACTACTGACCGGAGCTAAAACTGAGAACAAGTAATATTATATTGAGTAACTCTAAATAAGAATTTATTATCAATGATTATTCCACACTTGGGCTTTAAAACAAATCAGCCGACGGCTTGTGCTTCTACAGAATCGAATCCGTGTATCCGGAACTAAAACAATGTGTTCATGAAATGGATTGCACGCTGCTGGATCGGATTCCGTCGAGTGTCAGCGCTTCCGTGAACTTTGACATGGAGGACGAGCTGACTTTCTTGCGGGTAAACTTTCGCCTTCGGGTATTCTTGTACCTGGAAAAGTCTGTAGTGTCCGTGAAGGCGAGGGCCTCGCCGAACTTGTAGTGGATTGCCATGGCGGTCAAAAGTCCGAAAATACCCAGAAGTGCAAATGAAGCCTAAAAATAACAAAATTTAAAAGCTTTGTAAAATTAAATTTATAAGCCGTTCCGAAACGACAAAATTTGTAAGACTGTTGTTGTTGTTTCAAAATTACAGGGATATATTTGTTAACGTTTTAACTTGGCAAAATAAGTATATGTCCTTTTGTCTTTCTTTAAACAAAGTCAGTTCTTTTTCTTTTTGAAAAATTGGTCTCAAAGACTGGTACTACTTGTCTTCGTAATTTGTTTTTCAAAATTATTAATTGAAATGTGTTTTCGAAACTTAAACTTTTAAAAACGTTTTCTTCTGACTTAAAAAAAAACTCTTCTCGTTTCTGAAACTAAAGATAAATGTTAAGTCTATTTATCTAATTTGCACTTGTTATCACTTCCTTTGCATTTTATTTATTTTAAACTAGCTATTACTTGTTCAAAATAGAAATCAACAATATTGTTGTCAAGAGTATGATACAAGTAAACTCTTTAAAAGTACTCCAGGAAAGATAATCATTACAACATTTTTTGAAAGTAAAAAGCTTGTAAAATTAGTGTCGTCGTTTACCCCAGCCCAGACTTTAAGCTGAATGTCCGGACAAACATGAAGTGAATCTTTAATTTTCATGGATTTCTCGTCCAGCGGAGCGCCACGGTAGCCGATGCCGCAGGTTTTGAGAATACTGCAGCCGACGGCAACGTCTGGGTTGGAAATCCTTCCACTGCACCCGGGGATTGCGTCCTGTGCCGAGGGTTGGAGGGAGAAGTAGAAGGCCACGAATGCCAGGAAACTTTCAGACAGGATCGTAGCAAGCAGAAGCAGCTTGCACATCTACAACCAAACCACAATATCACCCTTATGTACAACTAAAAAGAAGCCTTTCTAATTGAATAGCTGGGCTAAAAAGATAGGTCTATTCTCGAATTATCTGGGATTAAATATTAAGCGAAAATAATACATTTCCCAAATCCTAATTTCATTTTCTAACGCAGGGGTTTTAAAACAAGCAAAAAAACTTTTTGAATAACCTCCTCTCTATTTCCAAAAGGTATGAATCGTAAGAAAGCTCCAACCAAAAGAAGAAATTTTAAAACATGTTTTAAATAAAAGCTGCTATGGACATGCAATGAAGCACTCTTTAAAAAAGAACAAATTGCATTAGCTTTTCAGAAATATATCATGTATGTTTAAAATACAAGTTGTTTCACGTGTGACGCAAAAACTAATTTAAATTACGAAGCTGGAGATAGGGTTGAATAAAAAAATTAACAAGAGTTAACAGTACGGATTGACACCTACCCGGGGGTTGGAGACGGAGTTTTCGTCACTGCCGTCATCAGGTCCGTCGTGAATTCCGGGACCTAAATTCTTGAGCAACTCCAAGTTGCCTCCGTCAGTGCCCTCCTGCATGAGGAACTTCACGTTGCTTTCCTCATCAAGGTTCAAGGTCAGGGGTTGTTCAGCGGTCTTGTCGCTGAAACGGGAGTTGGCCGTCGCAACGCTTTCCAGACTGCTTCGTAGCTGCGTCGCCTGCTCCAATGTGGGACCAACGACAGGCACGTCTTTGTCACGTGGCTCCTTCGCATCTGTTGGAAGTGAAATATGTAACTTGATTTTATAGAATTCCCAATTTATTTGGACAACGTACAAAGATGGTCTTTGCCACTACATTATTCGCTTTACGAGCATTGTTAGCACAGCCATTTCTCAGTTTGAAAATCTCTAATAACTGTAAGCGGGGAAGATTTGTTTTCTATTACTGCTATTACTAAACCAGAGTTGGGTCTTGACAGTCAGAGAGAGAGGTTGTTCTGTCTCTCTGTCCGTCGATTCTGGACTCAGGTCTTGTGGCTTTGGTGTAGTTACAGGGGGTTATACACGCACCGAATTAGTTGCAGATTCGGGGGTGTTCAACTTGTGTCCACCTGTATTTGCATCTTCGATATCGAGATACGTCCGGTATTTTCCTAAGGTGAAAAATGGACAAATTGTTTCGTAGAGGATAGGGAGCTCTGGCAAACATGTCCTGGCTAACTTGAACAGACCGTACATACGTTTGCGATTGGAGATTCCAGGCACAGATACATAAGCCTTTTAATTCCTAATTAGACTAGCTGTGAGGGAATCTTTTGGAAGTAGAGGCAAACAGGAATAGCTAAAGACGATCCACGGCTACCTCAACCCTCAATATTGGTTCGTTCTGATAGCAAAAATTCCTAAATTAAAGAATCATCAGAATAGGGATGGCGGGATGGCAATAGTCCCAATTGTGGAATGAAGCAGAGGACTGAGTGACTAATGCAATCCAAAAGTGTGCTAGTCACGACTCCCCACAGATACATACATATTACTAAGCCATCCACGGCTATTTAGATTTGTTTCGATTTCGGTTCTAAAAATTTAAAACACGGATTTGTTTCCCAAGAAGAAAGCTCAAATTATTCTGAACGGATTGAAACTCTTGAGCCAAATATTTGTGAAGCTTATTTGTCTTTTATGACTTGTGCATATGAATAAATTACCTGTTTGAGTTATTTTTACAGGACTTGCTTTGTCAGTATTGTCAGGTTTGTTAGCGTTAGTCTGCGCCTCCTTGCTTCCATTCTTGGGTCCATTCTGGTTATTATTGGGTAGGTTAGTTCTCGGTGGCTGTTGTTGTTGTGCTGACCCTTTGCGGGCCGGTGACACTTCAACTTTGACCTTTTGTGCTACTTCTGCCTTTGGTCTCTCCATAAGCTGAACTTTCTGAGCTTCTGGAGCTTCTTCTTTCTGGGCTGATTCAAGCCTCAAACTTTCGTCTGTGCTATTGCCGCGGATTTGCAGCTTCTTATCTAAATTTAAAGGTATTTGCCATCTGGACCTTTGATTTCACTTTCCACTTTAATCAATATTAACTTTAACAATTAAATTGTTATTAGTTTATAAATGAGTAGCGTGTGAAATCAACACTAAAGAACCATGGTTAAACACGATAGTTAATGCGGATTTCACACTATTCATTGATAACAAAAGCGCTGCATTTTGAATTTTTCAGTAACCGAAACATTTCAAATCAGAATTGCAATCGGACACACACGCCGAGCGGGTATGCTTGTAATCATTTCTAATGAGCGTTACATGTTTTCCAAATGCATGTCTTTCAAAGGTATTCAGCTTGCAAATAGTATTTCGCCAAAACTCAAAGGTCCTTGAATCTCCCTATCGTGTGATCAATGACTTTCTCCTTTAATACGTCCCAGCTGGGACATGGTGGCTCCACTTCCAGAGTGGCCTCCGTGGGATTTCTCACAGGGACTCGGAATCCCGGCACAACCTCCACGGGTCTTAATGGATCACTTGCTTCTCAGGGATCATCAACTTATGATTCACTCTCAATTTCTTGGCTACTGTGATGACGAACTTCTTCTCTGTAACCAAGTCGATACTGAAATCTCTTGCAGATACTTTCAAGTCCGAACCAACTCAGTCAGTACTAGAGACCACTCTCGGTCCTCACCCAACCCTGCGTCGCGACTGTCTATCTGCTCGGCCCTAAAAACCCCTATAGGCCTCACTGGGATCACTCCAGACTCCACTCGCATCGTCGCATCCACGTCAGAAACCACTCTGGCCTCCTTGTAAATTCCGGAATCGCGATAATAAAATGATGGCGACACTCAGTCCGGATACTTGTTACTTCTAGACTGAATTCTGTCTTTATTCTTTACTCTTATATTATTTACAATAGCAGTAAAGCCTGTTTAGCTTTCGGATTCGCGGAATCCTTATTTACTATTAATTACCCACGAAATAATAAAACTTACAAACTAGGAAAATTAGTAAACGGTGGCTTACTAAAGAAAATAGTGAGTGGGGAAGTAAATTGGGGAAAATGGAGTGGATATCTGTAGTGGCAAGACTTAGATGCTTCACTCACGGAATTACAGAATACACTGAGAACTCCCGGCTTGGACGCTTCCTCTGTCCCACACCGGAGTCCCTGCCTCCCCGCCTTCTCGACGAGTTGCCCACCAATCAGTAATCGACCCCAATCAACCTCTTTATCCCCTTTCCCTCTAAAACTATTAAGACACTGACCCATCAAAAGTACGCAACGACAAAGACGCAGTCTTCTTTGTATGTCTTCCCCCTTGTCTAAGAATAGTATTTACAAAGAACATTCTGGCCGCCGAGCTTATCGCTTCTGCGACGTTATGAATAAGTCACACACACACACACACACCAAGTTTCTACTCTTTTACGATGTCATCATTCACTGCATATCATCACTGCAGAACTCTCGACCCATTTGACTCGGTTTCACTGAGACTCGACCAGAAACTGGCGGGTTGACTAAAAAATCGTCAGCCAAGGGGATCTTACTGATATTTCCTTACAAGCTTACATTTTGTGATGGCTCATCAATCCTAACTTGTTTTCTGATGGGTATGCTCGTCCAAGCATGAGAAGCCCGTTTAAAATAATGCAATGATAAGAATAAATGTTAGTGGAACCTTTTGGGTCGACGTCGTTGGCGACGTTGATGAATTCGATTTGGTCGAGGTAGTTGAATGCGGTGGGTGGGTCTTGGGGGAAGGGCGTGGTTGCGGGAGGGGTGGGGGGCGGGG
>JAQFZC010003447.1:0-18752 GCA_034695205.1 Dicyrtoma fusca
TCAAAACTAGTAAATAACACTTTTTCAAAACGGTCAAAACTAGTAAGTGACACTTTTTCAAAACGGTCAAAACTAGTAAATAACACCTTTTCAAAAATGGTAATTATCATTATGTGGACTTGGGACATATTGCATTTACACAGACGATATATTAACTGACCATGCAAAGTTGTGTTATTCACGTTGCTAGCGCATATACAGAAGTAATCCAACAATATTTCTCGTAATAAAATCGAATAACATGGGCGTGGACTCCCTCTCCAATGTTCTAAAACTCCACTGTCTCACTCCGACTTCCCTAAGTGACAGTATTTGTCGTGTAAAAAATGCCCTTTCTTTTAAACTTAGGTTTCCCGCGCATGACAGGAGCATTTGTCGTTTTAGATCTTTGATTCTCTCAGGTATTGAGAAAGCCTTGTCATACAGAGACAAGTAAAGGATAACTGCACTGACGAGGCAACAAATCGTAAAGAGGCCAGCAACAATTTGTGTCGCCCCAAATTTGATAGAGTATATTGCACAAGACATTACGACTAAAATTATGCCCGTTTTTGTGGCGAATATCGCATTGCATTGAATAATATTGAAGAAATACAGAAAGAGTTCGATATTTTTGCACTTTTTGTATGCATGATAGATGGTTATCCTTAATTCCGTTCGAGAAAGCTTTGTTGAGTCAATGACGTGTAAGCTCAGTTTGATTTCATCAATAAGGGAGTTGACTCTCATGAATACTATTATTTGCAAAACAATTTCAAAAATTACAACAAAATCGAACAAACAAATCATCGCCATTTCTAGGAAAAGCAATATAAAAAACGACCAGATATTCCTGTACTGCTTGTTCAGTGCTGCGTAAAGAAGGAAATTAATATTCGGATCGTAAACAAAAAGGGCCATTAGTAGGAACATATTGAGCACAAGAACATATGGTCCGTAAATAACTGCCAACTCAGTTAAACCAAACTGTTTGAATCCTTTTCTTGAGCTGCCTGTTTTTTGGGACTCTGAAAATAATTTCAAAATCTGAATCAAATTAATGAGACCATAGAATAGTGCAAGAAAGGTTAACAATAGGTAGTCCAAATTCAAATATGTAAAAAAAATTGAAACACCTGCAAGCTCCTCAAAAAGTTGATTGAAGAGCCCCACAGTCATATCCGACCATTGAATGAACAAGGGGTAGATATAGTATAATGTCATATTGATGCAGATGCAAAAAATTGCATGTAAAGAAAAATAATGTAAAACAAAATTATTTGGCCAAAATATGAATTCAATCAATTTTGTGTTTCTGTAGAGCAGTCCTAAAACCGCAATTGAAACGAGCAATCGCCAAATGATTTGAGAGCGCCAACATTTTGTTTTTGTTTTGATTTTACCAGATTGCGAGTCAATTTGAAGGGGAAGATAGTGCAACTTGGAAAAGATTGAATACAATTTTAAAGTTCTTTTAAATTCGTCTTTTGTGAGCATTTTAAAATTTTATCGGGCAATGCGACTTTATATTGAACAAAAAGCGCAACAACCTGGACTCGACTGCCAAAAACTGAGTGAGCTACCATTAAATTCAGAAATAGAGCAAATACTGTGCAAACATATTATTGCGTCACTTAATTTTAATTACCGTAACTGCTCCTAATGAACTTTTGAACATCCAAAATGAAGAAATTGGGGGGAATGAATCGGTGTTACTTTTTCAATTATACAAAATTAAGTAATACTAAATTGGCATAACAAGGACTGGTACTTTTTCTAGAACGATAGAAGTTTAGTTGCCAGTTTATGGTAAGTTCAGCTTCGATTGAGTGATAGTCGAAATGGAGTAGGCCTAAAGTTTAACCGTAAGTTTATCAACTTCCACGTGTACGACGCTTTTAGCTAAACGATTTCCAGTTAAATGTTTCTTTGTTTTAAATAGTTTTTAGACCCCATTAAGAATATTACTTCAAGTTACTGAAGCATTTATCATAATTAAGGCCTATTTTGTGAGTTAGAACCTCAGCCCGTTCCAATAATTCAGTATAACTATTACAACTAATTTGACTGCCGAATTTAAGCTGGCAACAACCCCGTAATATAAGTTGAGATTATCTACTAGGTAAGCGGTAACAGCTTCGAAAACCATATCTTCAAAACCACATTTCCGAGACTATATCTTCGAAAGACTATATCTTCGAAAACTTTATTTTCGAAAACTATATGTTCGAAAGACCATATCTTCGAAACCTTGAATTTTAAAAATCAAGTGTATCGGTATTCAAATCGTTGATGCAATGTTTTGTAAAGTACGTCATATGTTCTAAAACTGATTCATTTCATTCGTATCTTCTAACACAGTTTTAGAAGATATTGTTTTTCGAAGATATTGTCATTCGAAGATGTAGTTTTCGAAGATATAGTTTTCCAAGTTGTTACCGTGAACCATCTATTAGTAGCCGTTAGAAGTAATTTACTGAACCAATAATTCAGCAAGATTTTATGACAGATTAAGCATTGGTATGTAATTACCGGCACCTACTCATGCTTTACATTGTTTTCGAATACATGGAAATAGTCGAGGTAGTTAAATTACGATTTGTCTGGTAAGTGTCCACGTGCAAACATCGGATCACGTTATATATACGCTACTCATTAAATTACTAGTTTTCTCTATAATTTGGTAAAAAGCTTAATGTTCAAGCTAAGCTAGTACCTTCATGCAATATAATCCTTTACGTAATTACGAAGCCATTATTTATTCCGGAAATGGGAGCACAGACATCACTGCACTGTTCAGTAATCGACAATCGAATTAATTTCTCGAAACTAATTAATTGCATCATTATTCTATTAATTTTGCTGCAGCTGCTAGAATTTATAGGCTTAACTAGTTTTACGGTTTTAAGGAATAATTAAAGAAAACATATGTTATGAATAATGACCTTAAACTGTCACAAATTGTGAAGGTTGTTCGGGTAATTTGAAATTCTATATTCTGTATTCGTTTCACAATATAGCTATAAACCTTGAAAGGTAGCTAAATATAAATACTGTTACCTATAATAGCTCACATATGTATACTGATTACTTTGTACTGCTTCACTAACTACTTAAATAACTGATGTAATTCTGTAACTGTTTTGTTTATAGTACATGGTTTGGTTCTATCTGCTTATTGCTGGACGCTTCTTGTTGTCAGTAAATTGTAAAACACTAACTAAACTTGAGGAGTTGCTTGGCAACTGAATAAAACTAAATTAAATCAAATGTGTAGGTATTTGAAAGTAATGGTAATTCATTGTGAAATGGCAGCCCAGAAATGTCATTATTATTACTCAGCAAGCGAAGCAGTATCGTAAAAGTATTAAGTTGTGATCATTATTCTTTTAATTTTGCTGTAGCTTCTACAATTTATACGCGAAGCTATTTATACGGTACTTAAGCTCAATTAAAGTTAAAAAAATTTTACGACGGGGGCTTTGAAGTTTATTATTCTGCTTGCCTTTCAAAACAAAGAGCAAGTTTGGTTTATGTATATTCTGCTTGCAAGCCAAATGCCCAAAAATCACTTAAAATCTAAAAATTGCAGTGCGCACAGGAATGCAGTTAACCCACATTTCTTGTGCCTAATCGTCAAAAATTATTTTAATTATTTTTAAAATTGTTGAAAGCGTTAATGTGCATGCCAAAAGAACTACAAATAGTGTTTTAACGTCAGTTAAACTGTTGTACTTATGCCACTATTGTTTTGTGGCCGGTCTGTCGAAGTTTTTCCATCATGCAACTTCGCCGACGATATAGACCATAAAAAAGGACCTATCTCAGCATGTTAAGTAGAATTTCGTTTTTCATTGACATTTTTAAACTCAGCAATCCGTCAAGGTATTGTAAAGTTTATAACAAAACAAAATTAACTGCTTTAATAATAACGCATTTTGTCAACAGCGCATCCTGGAATTTACAGGCTCGAAAGGCATAAAAGCGTCGACTATTTGAAACACAACTCATTATTTTCCGACAGCACTTGTAAGACTTTGAAATAATTCTAGGAAGGTACGCGTTTCAATGTAATCTACTTTTTCACGAAGCGCTTTGAAGAACGATCTTAGCAGTTTTAGACATTCATTCTGATTTGTGGAAATTGGTGTTATCTCTAAAGGTTGCTTTTTTGTTTGATTACAGTTTCGTTTCAACTTTGAACTACGCAAAGATGATGTCACTATCACTTGTTCTTTGGGTCATATTTCTTTTGTGCATCCTCGCTCCAGCCTTTATTGATTGCCAGCGCAGACGCGGGCGGGTACGTTTTTTTTAATACTTACTTTGTCACTGAAGCTGATTTGAGTCCTTTGAAAAATACTTGTTTGTGTTTTCGTATTACCTAGTTATTTTTAATTTGAATTTTAGGGTGGATACTGCAGCAGAAATATTGATTGTGAGTCACCCCTGCTCTGTAAGGGCAGCCCAGCGTAAGCTCTTTATATATATATTTGACTGATAGTCCCATGGGCATCAGCCCAAATGGGACTCAATTTATAATAAAAAAATAGTACAAAAATATATGTTTAACTGGCCTAAACGCCGTTTTCCCTTGTGCCATGTTTATAATTTGTTACCTTATCTACAAGTGACTAAAAGTTCTTTCTGATTTTTTCCAGGGGAACGTGCGAGGAAGGTTGTCAGATATGTTGATACTATAACGAACTTAAAAGTGGTAAACGATGCGCGCTGGCCATTGGACGTAGATTGCAACGCAATAGTTTACTGTGTTTCTAAATTAAAGTTGACAGGCTTTGTACAGAAAAGCAGGAAATCGATAACGAATAAAAACTAGATTGTCAAAGACAAAATTAAGGGTCCTGGCTTTACGTAATCGGCTAATTTAAATGTGTATAAACAGCTTGAGTGCTGGAGAAGTGTGAATACTGTTACCTATAATAGCTCACATATACTAATTTTATGAAAATAAAAATGTGAAGATATTTACAAGCAATTAATATTTATTGTAGAAATGAGAGCCCAGAAATGGCATTGCCCAGCAAGCACGGCATCATCGTGAAAGTAGTAAATTGCAGCATTATTCTTTTAATTTTGCTGCATCTGCTTTAATTTAGAGGCTAAGGAATTTATACCGTATTAAAGTTCAACTATAGCTCAAGTGTTTTCCTTTGAAGTTTATTATTCTGCTTGCCTTTCAAAAAAATCAGCAATTTTAGTTTACAGGGGAATACAAAAATTAACTGCTTTAATAATAACACATTTTGTCAGTATAGCTGTTGCTGGAATTTACAGGCTCGCCTAAGTACAGTATAAAAGCGTCGACTGCTTGGCCTACAAATCATTATTTTTTGACAGAACTTGTAGAACTTTGAAATAATTCGAGGAAGGTAAGCGTACAGATATATTTTCTGTTTTTTCACGAAGCGTTTTCCCAAAAATTGTTAGGAATTTTAGACATTCGTTCTGATTTACGAAAAATGGTGTAGTTTCTTAAGGTTTTTTTTGTTTGATTATAGTTTCATTTTTTGAACTACGCAAAGATGATGTCACGTGTCCTCTGGGTCATATTTCTTATTTGCATCCTCGCTCCAGTTTTTATTGACTGCTGCTTTACCTATCAAGATTTGGTACGTTTTCTATTACTTCCTTTGCCACTGACACTGCATGGCTTCAGTCCTTTGAATAAGCAGACTCGTTTGTATTTTTGTGTTAAACATTGTTGAACATTGTTGTATTTTGCACATTAACCTTTTCGCAACGGTATTATACTTAGTTTTGAATACTTTTGAAAAAGGATAATTTACTAGTTTTGACCCTTTTGAAAAAGTGTTTTTTACTAGTTTTGACTGTTTTGAAAGTGTTTTTTACTAGTTTTTACTGTTTTGAAAGTGTTTTTTACTAGTTTTGACCGTTTTGAAAAAGTGTTATTTACTAGTTTTGACCGTTTTGAAAAAGTGTTATTTACTAGTTTTGACGGTTTTGGAAAAGTGTTATTCACTAGTTTTGACCGTTTTGAAAAAGTGTTATTTACTAGTTTTGACGGTTTTGGAAAAGTGTTATTTACTAGTTTTGGCCATTTTTAAAAAGTTAACTTATAGAATTAAACACTTTTGTAAAGCATTTTTTCAATGGTTCCCCAGTTTCGAATAGGTTAACCAATGTTATTTGAATGTTAGGGTGAACCCTGCAACAGCAATGACGATTGCCCATCACTTAAGGTCTGTGATGCCAATGAGGGGTAAGTAGTTCACATATTTGTAAGGCCAAAGCACAATTTGTTCTCGTGTGGTTTATTTCGAAAGTGTTACTCTACTCTGTGTAAACGTGACTGAAAGTTGTTTGTGCTTTTTTTAGATTGTGCAAACGACTGCCAAAATAGCGATCTTGAAAATATAATGAGCTTGAAAGTGGTAAACACTGAGAGCTGGCCATCACATCGAACTTAGATTACAACGCAACAATTATCTGTTTTTTTTTCAAAATCAAGGTTGACAGGCTTTGTAAAGCGAACATGTAAATCAATAATGAATAAAAATTAAATTATTAAAGACACAATTAAGGATCTTGGTTTCACTCTTATGCTTTATTACAACAGAAAACTCTCCGCCACCGAGAATCAAATAATCTACTGTTTCTAGTTTGAAATATAAACACAAAAGTCTCCTGGAGAAAGGGGCTCATAATACTTTCACCTCCAAAAACAAAGACTCGATCCTGAACGAGGGTGCAGCCAAAACAAGCGCGAGCGGATGGACGACGGCCACTTTGACCTATTTTCTCCCATGTGTAGTTTTCTAGTTTAGTTAGAACATAAAAAATTATTCAAAAATAAAACATTTATTTTATATTAGAACCTTATATTAAATTTTGGGAAAGGCCTAAAAAACACTTGCCGAGATTAAGACGAAAGACGTCCTGTAAAAAAATCCGGGCGTTTGCCGTCGTTCTTTTCCCATCCAAGATGTACATACAATCCTCGTGCAGAACTGGCAACAATAAAAAAGGCCATTTTAACATGCAAAGAATGTAAAAAATGTAATAAACTTATCAAACTATCATTTTAAACTATTCAAAACGGCCCATTAAAGGACCCACTTATTCAACCCAGTAAATTAGTACTTATACATGTTTATTCTACAATAAACTTGTTCAAAAAGGTCAAAACAAGAAATTAGAACTTTTAAAAAAGGTTGTACAACAAGACAGTAACGCTTTCAAAAGGGTCAATTCTAGTAATTTTCACATTTTAAAAAGGTCAAAACAAGAAACTAGCGCTTTCAAAAGGGTCAAAACTAGTAATTTAAACTTTTTAAAAAGGTCAAAACAAGAAAATAGCCCTTTCAAAAGGGTCAGCGGGTCAAGTTAGTTACACTTTTTAAAAAGGTCGAAATAAGAAAATACCGCTTTCAAAAGGGTCAATTCTAGTAATTTTCACATTTTAAAAAGGTTAAAACTAGTTATATACACTTTTTAAAAAGGTGTATAAAACAAGAAGTTACCGTTTTCAAAAGGGTCAAAATTACTAATTTACACTTTTTAAAAAGGTCAAAACAAGAAAGTCGCGTTTTTCAAAAATTTACAAAACTGGATATATTACCGTTTCGAAAAGGTTAATTTAAAAAAATGAAAGTACATGCAGAATGTGAATCCCGATGCTCCGGATGCCACCCGGTGGTCTTGGGCTCGCTCCACTCATTCGTTTCAACGTCAAAGCAAAGTAAATTGTTTAAGCTTCGGAAGTAGCTGTCCGAATCATCCCGGCCACCGTAAACGAACATGAATCTGTCCTGGTGGACGATGGCCGAATGGTAGGCCCGAGATGCTAGACGAGCCGTCTAAAAAAAATAAAAAATTTGAAAAAGTTTAAAAAAATGTTTTTTAAATGTTAAAAAATTTAAAACAAATTAACCTTTTCGAAACGGTAATATACTTAGTTTTGAATGTTTTTGAAAAAGAAGAATTTCTAGTTTTGACTAGGTATTCAAAAACGGTAATTTCTACTTTTCTGTCCTTTTAAAAGTGTTGTTTACTAGTTTTGACCGTTTTGAAAAAGTGTTGTTTACTAGTTTGGACCGTTTTGAAAAAGTTTTGTTTCCTAGTTTTGCACATTTTGAAAAAGTGTTATTAACTAGTTTTGATCGTTTTGAAAAAGTGTTATTTACTAGTTTTGACCGTTTTGGAAAAGTGTCAGTTACTATTTTTGACCATTTTGGAAAAGTGTTATTTACTAGTTTTGACCGTTTTGAAAAAGGTTATTTATTGAATTAAAGACTTTTGTAAAGCATGCTTTCCATAGTTTGCCAGTTGCGAATAGGTTAAATTATACTTATGAAATAATTAGCTATTTTACATTCAAAATAGCTGTCCACTCCAGTGTCTGTAAGTTGAGAGCATGGAAATCTTTGAGGACCGTATTTCGATTGATTGTCCCTGCAAAGACGAGCATTTGGTCTCTAATTACGACGGCAGAATGGCCCATGCGGGCAATGGGCGTTTCCTCGAGGGTCTCTCGCCTCTCCCATTTATTTTCCTGGGGGTCAAAGGTGAAGAGAGTATTGGACAGCCCTTGGCTCGTATCCCCGCCCCACATGTACATCAATGGCCCATAGACGATGACCGACTGACCATGGGTCACCGGCGGCGTATTTTCGTCCAGCTGGAACCTAAGGGGTGTCCATCGTAATTTACTTTCGGGCTTGGCCGTCGTGTCAAGGGTGAAGACCTCAATGACGTCCTTGGCCGGGGCGGACAGTTTTTCCTTACTGAGGCGGCTTCTTTGGCCACCGAAACAGAATAGTGTGTCACCCAGGAGGGCCGCCGCAATGTCCCGTCGCTCCGTCAACCCACGCACTTGCCCAGTCCATTTTATCTGAAAAGCAACCAAAATTATGAATAATAATTATTGCTAATTAATTTAAAATACTAATAAATTAAATAATTAGGCACGATCTCGATTCTCGCTCGATTGACGTATTACCTCGTTAGAATGTAAAGAAGAGAACCTAGACATTGTGTTAAGAAAGTACTCATTTTTCTAAATTCTAAATTCTAAATTCTCAAATTCTCAAAACTCTTCAAAGTAAGTCTTCCTCAATGCAATGCCAGAATGCCAGTGCAACATCGTATACAAAGCGTTTACAGAGAGATCAACTTTTAGACTAAAAATTTTATTCAAAAATTAATTCACAAAAAAAAATATTTTTTAAAAATTAATTTAAAATTGTCAAAAAAAAACAAAAACCATGGCTCATTTTTTTTAAAGTTTTGTTGCAAAAAATGGAATATCATAAAAACTGTGGAAACAGGGTATGCAAAAACCATTATTTCGCTTTGACGGTTTCTCTTTATATAAAATGACGTGGGGTTTTTGTACACAGAATAATTTTAAGAATAAAGATTTGAAAAACCCGTTGTGTACATAAATATTCATTCATTTGTCAGAATGCAACGCTGGTGGTGGTAGTGGTGCTACTGGAATGCCGAGAATGTTAAGGAAATGCATAAATTAATTCAAAATATCCATTCCTTCCAGTGTGTTCCTATCATGTACATACAATTTCTGTGGAAAATACACAAATTGCTATACGCAACTGAAATAATGTAATACAAAGAGTTGACGTTCTATTATAGTGTAAATTTTACGATTTACATCATTGCCAGTGCCGAGCTTAGTCAGGTTTTCCCAAAATTGTGTCCATGTTTAATGAATCTCATTTCAACAAATTTGACGTCGGGAAAAACGTCATTTTCCCCCAAAAAATGACCTTTTTAGTTGCACACTGAATGACACACAATGGTAATGGTAGTATACGCATTTATTTATGGACGTATGTTGTATGTATGTGTGTTGTACGAGGAAGGATGTTGTGGTGGATTTGTCTGGCGTAAAATAGTTGGAAATTCCTCCAGAATTATTAATTACAAAATAAATAGCAGAACGGCCTTTGCTATGTATGTATGTACTAAAATGTACTTGAACTTGAACCGGACGTAAACGCAAGTATTAATTAAACTTGTGGAAAATACAAATATTTTGGGTTTTTTTTCTATAGTAGAGATTCATCATGATGTATGTGGTAGTTTGTATGAGCAAATTATAAATTACAACTCTGATTTATTTCCAAACCAAACGCCGATGGACAATTGTGTTGTAAATACGAAAGCAGAGACAGAACAGTTACTTTGTGAAGCCGCGAGCTGAGAGGTGCTCTTGACTTTGTTTATTTATTGGATTGATTTGGTGATCAACTTTAAAGTGAAGGAGATCGTCATCGTTTCCTAAGGTAAGGGCCAAGTGCAGTATTTTTATAAGCGTTCTATTTAACCTATTCGGATCTGGGAAAGTGTGCTTTACAAAAGTGTTTATTTTACAAAGAATTTATTTTTTTTGTAAAGAGCAAAACTAGTAGTCAACATTTCCAGACAGTTTAAAACAAGGTAATAGCATTTTAAAAAAGGTAGTAAACAGAAATAAACTTTTCCAGAAGGGAGTAAATAAGGGATTTTACAACTTTTCAACTAGCAAATAGACAGTTATACAATACATCTTTTCAAAAACATGGAATTAGGATATTTTTCACCTTTTCAAACACATGTAAATACTTTTTATACATTTTAGAAGCATGTAAATAGAATATTTTGCAACTTTGAAAAAACACATACCTTCATAGAAATTTTTGCATCTTGCCAAAAAAGTGTGTATAGAACATTCTGCTACTTTTGAAAGTGTGTAAATAGAACATTTTGCACCTTTTCAAAAACATGTAAACAGAACAATTTGCATCTTTTCAAAAACATGTGAATAGAACATTCTGCAACTTTGAAAAGTATGTAAATGAAACATTTTGCACCTCTTCAAAAATGTAAGACATTATGAACCTTTTCAAAAATGTGCAATTAGGAAATTTTGCACCTTTTCAAAAACATGTAAATAGAACAATTTTACACCTTTTCTAATACATATAATTAGGACACTTCGTACACTGTAAAAAAAAATAAGTATAACATTTTGAACCTTTCCGCCCTTATGTACCTCATTTTGCACCTTGAGCGACGATGCGGAGCTTCTTAAAAATAGAAAACCAACTTAAGTACCTCTATTCTTGTACTGTACTTGCTCTCTAATTGCTAATTAAGTTAACCTTTCAAATACAAAAATGGACTGTCTTACTGTTCAAATCCCATAAATTCAGTGCATATTTATGTAGTTATGTACATCTTGCCAAAAATGTTTGTACCTAGTTTGCCAAAAAAAAATCACGTGGCAAGGGATGACAGTAAAGGTAACAACGCTTGCCGTATAAAAAATATAAATAATATTAAATGCTAAAATTGCAACTTTAACTTTGATCCGCCGCCCATTGACAGCTAAAAGGGAGGCATTCCAACCCCTTAAAAAATATTCGTATATTTTTTTTACATTAAAAGATGCGAGCATGACATAATAAAGTATGGACTGCCATGTCTCAAACAAAAGCCGATAAACCAGTCGTGGGCGGTAATACGTTTTCATTCTGATTTACTTACTATTTTGATTGATTGATTGACTGATTTGGTTTAGTTTTGATTCGGAATGCATACATTTAATTTAATTATAATGTATCTATATATCCTGCAACCTTGTACCAATTATTTTCTTGCCTTCAGCTCATAGTTGTGATGCCGTATTCAGTATACAGGGCTGCTATAAGAGCCATGATCGCTACCTACATTAGGAACACATTAGGCTCTCCGTACCTTCTGCATCCCAAATGGGTTCCTACATATACGAGCAATGGCTTATGGCTTATGGCTTGTGAAATCGAAACTAATTACATTGTTTCCTTGTACGACCGACCGTGTGTTCTTGTTACAGACAATAACAAAGGACGAACGACAGCAATTAAATGTATTTACGTGCACTTCTGGGAGCACATAGACTGTCTCTACGTAGTCTGTAATGCATTGCATTGTTCACAGCTTGCATTGTTAGTCAATTGACTTGGAGTCGACAGTAGGTACTCTGCCAAAATGTAGATAATAAAAGGTAAATAAACACATTGCTTAGGATGGAAGAATCAAAATAATTTTACTGCTCGCAATATTTCAAGGTGAAAGCCAAAAAGCTAAAGTGTCTACCTCAGCACCTGTAAGGGCTGCGCAGAAAGGATGAAACAATTTTACGAAAAGACTATAATGAATGCTTTATATAGGAAGCTCCTTAACCTTTTTGAAACGGCAATATATCTAGTTTTACAGCTTTTTGAAAGTGTTGGTTATTTCTAGTTTTGACCTTTTTGAAAGCTCCATTTTGTAGTATAGTACCTTTTTGAAATTGTTGACTTCTAGTTTTGACCTTTTTGAAAGTGTTAGCTTCTAGTTTTGACCCTTTTTGAAAATGTCAATTTCTAGTTTTGACACTTTTTGAAAATGTCAATTGGTAGTTTTTTTACTGTGGAATTTTCAAGTGCTAATTTTTAGTTTTTCCTTTTTGAAATTGTTGATTTCTTGTTTTGACCGTTTTGAAAGTGTGTATTTTTAGTTTTGACCTTTTCAAAAGTGTGTACTATTTCTAGTTTGACACCTTTTCGAAAACGTTGATTTCTAATCTAGCACCTTTTGAAAGTGTTAAATTGCAGTGCATACATATAAACAGTAAACAACTTCATGGTTTACCAGTTGCGAATAGGTTAATGTTGGTAATGTAGTTTGTGCATATACCCTGTGATTCTCTATTTTACACCGTCTTTATATCCCGTTTGCAACTCATTCATCCTGTTGTGTTGTGTTGACGATTTGCAACAGCTACGGATAATCGTAAATTGTAAAAGTATTCCTTTTTATATTAAATGGATGGTGTGCCATTACTAAGGCGACCTACAATCTCTTGTTTGAGACTTTGAGAGAAACCTCACTTTCATTCGATTGATTTGGAGTTTGACTTCTGCTGGTGATATAGTGGTACAATATTCGCTGTCGATTTCGTTTTGTCTCTCTTCTGATATTATGGAGTAGCAAGGGCCAATTTGATTATGAGGGGCATATTATCGATTTGATATCGATTATATCTTGCTGTAATATTTCTAGTGAGATGTTATGTGTTTGTTCGTTAGAGTTCATGATCATTCTGACAGCTTTTTTCCGCTGATTATAAAATAGATACTGAATTATATTTTCGCGCCTTGCAGGTTTCACTTGGCGCCCTTTGTAGATTTGAATTTGGTTTATATTAGAAGCCAGTATTTTCGAATTTTGAAACATTCATTACCTTTCCGTAGCTCGTAATATTTTTTGGCAGGATGTTTTGGAACTGGTGGTTCCGTTTCTTATATCTTTACTGATTTTAGTTAATTAACTTTGTTTAAATCTGTTTTCTGCCTTATGGTCTCTACCTTTTTTTTGTATTGTGGACATTTTAAGTTTTACGTTTTTTATAAGCTATCCAATTTTTTGTGTATTTACTTAAAGTAGCAGCCCGTTTTTTTACACAAGTTTTTCGTTTTTACTGAAAATACTGTGATTGGGTCACCATTATAATAGGAAACATTTTACCATTTTTGTAGTTTTGAAACATAATCAAAGGATGCTTTAAAAAGGGCGTATTAAACAAGTTAACTTTCTTAACCTCTTCGCAACGGGACTACATCTAGTTTGAGATTTTTTTTCAAAGTGTTAATTTGCTGTTTTATCCTTTTTTTAAAGTGCTAGTTTCTTGTTTTACATCTTTTTGAAAACGGTAATTTACTGTTTTGACCTTTTTGAAAGTGCTAATTTCGTGTTGTACATCTTTGTGGAAGCTGTAATTTACTGTTGTAACCTTTTTGAAAGTGCTAATTTTGTGTTTTACATCTTTTTAAAAATTTTAGTTTATTGTTTTACACCTTTTTGAAAATGTTAATTTATTTTATCGACCTTCCTAAAAGTCTTAGTTACTGGTTTTGAATGCTTTTTAAATTATTCTTTCGAGTTTTGACAGTTTTGAAAAAATTAATTTCTAGAAAAAGATTATAATGCATTCTTAATTCCATGGTTTCCCAGTTGCGAACAGGTTAAAACGTTCTAAAATTAGTAGTCAACAGTTTGAAAATATTTTTAAAAAACTAGTAATTATTCAGTTATAAAAGGTCAATACTTGAAATTAAAATGTTCAAATAGGGCGAAACTACAAATTATGATTTGCAAAAAGTTGTAACACTAAAAGAATCGCCGTTTCAAAAATGTTAGTAATTAAAATGAAAGCTTGTCATTTTCCGTTATTCAGTTGTATTTGGGGCGCCTTAGTAGGGACTATGCACGCCAAATATAATTCCATACTGGTGTGATAGTTTCCAAATGAATAAGGTATGCGTAGGTAGGTATACCCTCAGTTTTTGGTTTATTACACTTTTGGTTGCATCGAGGAATCATCCTTGTATCTCTACTCACACTATGTTGACAGTCAGACAGACAGCCGACACAAATATTTCAGTATATTTGAGGTGGCACATAGATCACTAATCAATCATCAATCAGTTTATATTAAAAAAAAAATAAGAGTTTCGATTCTACGTGTTTAGTCCCTGTCCTATAGAGTGTGATACCTGTAGAAAATAATAATCCTGTGTGGGCCCACTTGGAATCCCCATCACTACCGTGAGATATTATTTCACGAATGTGGAGCGTCAGTGCAGTCAACCGTGGTGAGTTAATAATAATTCAGTCTGGTGCTTTTGTTTCTTGTGAACTGTGTGGAGATCAAAGCGAAGGGACGATTTTCCTATTATAGCCAGATTATAGGTAATAAGGTTTTTACAAAATTACAGTATTTTTGGCATTTTATTCGTTTACAGAAAATTATTGTAAAAAATACAATAAATTCCCCCTTTTAGCTTCAAAATTTTACAAAATTTCAATTTTCCTTTACAATTTTGGACTTTTCGCAAAAATGCAAAAGAAACTTTCCTAAGAGCAAAAGTAAAAAAAAAAAAAAAGGAACACAAAAAATCCTAACAAAATGTGTAGTGTCCCATGACGTGAGGCTTCCGGCTCAAGAAAAGCGTAAGCTAGGTTTCCTTAGATAAAAAAATGTAATCTCTACTCCAAGCTTTGTTACGCAAATTTTCACTCACCTGCATGTATGCAAATAGGCCAAAGAATTATATCTGCAAAATCCATGGAAAACATGGTCGTATTGTTGTTGTTTTTTTTCTGCTCTTTAAGTACACCATCACGACCATTGTTAACGCTCTCCGTCCTCACACTTCCTGCCTTGGTTTATATTATAGCATTGCAACTTTCTATTTCGCACTTACAAAAATTACAAATGCAGCTGCTATATAGACTATAGGTATACATATAGGTACTGGATATAGGCATATGCATTACTGCGCTATGCGTATATAGATACATAGTAGCTTTGAATGCAATTCCTTTTGAGCTATAAATTTACTTCTTGTTTTATTGACAAATAAAATTGTCATTTTTACTACTTCTTTAGAACTTAAGCACTTTTTTGTACTCTTTGCAACATTAACCAAAAGAATTCATGTGAGTAGTGACATGCATTTGATGGGGATGCAAAATTGAAAAAATAAAAAATTTTATTAGGTACTTGACAAAATTTCGTGTTAGGGGCAATGAGCGAAGGTACTACGTCATTTAATAATTTTTATTATTCAACTATTGACAGACGTGACGACCTACTGTAAAACTTCATTGCCTTTCAGTTATGTTCTTATGGTTTTTAATGATTATCCATTAATAACAAAACAAGATACTTTTATTTATTTTCCATATTTTCTTCCTTGTTTTGTTAATCTTTACAAATGCTAATCTACACATTTTATTCTCAGCCTCTAATAATATTAATGATACTCTAGTGACAATAAATTATCATACGTTGGTTGGTTGGACAAAATCTGATGAGTTAAAGATTGCCATTAGGAAAGGAAAGTATTTAATTATTTGTTTTTACAGTAAAACTAAAAATCCAATTGCAGGTTTGACCTTTGGCATGGGTTTAAAAAGTGTAAAGGGATGTTTTTCATGTTTCAAAAAAGTGCTAATTTAGGTTTTAGTGATGCTAAAAATAAGTTTAAATTACGATGTGCTTCATATTTTGAAAAGATATAAATCGAGCAGGTTTGGCATGTTTTGGAAAAAAGGCTGATTAATGTTTTTGCGTACTTCAGGTGCAATTGTAGGTTTTGACTGCTTTGAAAAAGGGTTAATTAAGATTTTGAGTACTTTAGAAAGTGTAACTGTAGGTTGTGCATGTTTTGGAAAAAAGCTAATGAAGGTTTTTGCATGTTTTAAAAAAGGGCTAATTAAGGTTTTGCGTACTTCAGAAAGTGTAATTATAGGTTTTGCAAGTTTTGAAAAAGGTCCAATTAAGGTTTCACGTACTTCAGAAAGTGAAATTGTAGGTTTTGCACGTTTTGAAAAAGGTCTTACTAAGGTTTAGCGTACTTCAGAAAGTGTAATAGTAGGTTTTGCATGTTTTGAAAAAGGTCTAATTAAGGGTTTGCATACTTCAGAAAGTTTAATTGTAGGTTTTGCAAGTTTTGAAAAAGGGCTAATTAATGTTTTGCGTACTTCAGAAAGTGTCATTATAGGTTTTGCACGTTTTGAAAAAGGTCTTACTAAGGTTTAGCGTACTTCAGAAAGTGTAATTGTAGGTTGTGCATGATTTGAAAAAAAGCTAATTAAGGTTTGCATGTTTTAAAAAAGGGCTAATTAAGGTTTTGCGTACTTCAGAAAGTGTCATTATAGGTTTTGCACGTTTTGAAAAAGGTCTTACTAAGGTATAGCGTACTTCAGAAAGTGTAATGGTAGGTTTTGCATGTTTTGAAAAAGACCTAATTAAGGTTTTGCGTACTTCAGAAAGTGTTATTATAGCTTTTTCACGTTTTGAAAAAGAGCTAATTACGATTATAAATTTAAATTTTTGTAACAAAGAAAATGTATTTGAAAGACTGAATCGACAGTAGGTTTTGACCACCAATGTAATTAGGTACAACGTTTTGCACTTTGAAAAGTGTGAAAAGTATAGTTTTAAACCAAAACCAAGTTCAAGGCCACCACTCATAGTACTACACATGGTTATATTGCCGGTCAACCTAAAACTACTTTTGATTACTTACAATCATGATCAGTCAATCACGGTAGTAAAAAAAAATCCGTCTGGAATTCGAAATTAAAACAAAATGTTCACGCGTTGAGAGTGTGGTTGGCATTTGCTTTAAATCCGCAGACGAGCAGCGAAAGGAGCGTCGATCGAATAATCTTTTGACAGCCAGATTGCAATTAGACGATGAATTAATCATTTCGGTTCTGGAATTAAATCCGTGAATGATATTATATTTGCATTTGCTTTCGCCACATATGTATTTCTGCACTGCAATTCTGCTCACAAGCAGTGCAGAGCTGACCGACACGTGTGGGTGACGAATTTATGAATGAGATTAAAAAATGGTTTCGCTCGTTTTTCTTTTACCTGTGCAGACGCATCTTGAGCCATGTTACACTTTGATATGCACAACTTTTGCAAATTAAATAATTCTATTTTGGTTTCAAGCGTGAGAGGGATTTTGCAAGCTTTCGCATTCAAAGAGCAGTGTAGCTATAGCGTTTCTGAAGATGCAAAGTGTCGTATATTACCACAGAAAACAAAATAAAATCCAAAAATTAGACTAGACGAAAGTCCATTTTTTCCATGTTTTCAAAGGGTGTGCAGTAGTAGCTTTTTCATCGTTTTAAAAGTGCAAACATGCTATTCTACCACGCTTCAAAAAGTTCAAACATTCTTCTTTGCAACTTTTGAAGTAGTGCAAGTATGAGTTTTTGAGCTCAAAAAGGTACAAATATACGTTTTCACAACTCTGAAAAACGTACAAACATGTATGTTTTCAGATTCAAAGAAGGGCAAATACGCGCTTTTGTAACTTTTAAAAAAGTACCAACATGAGTTTTTGTAGCTTTTAAAAAAGTGCCAACATGAGTTTTCACTTTCAAAAGCACGCAAACATGCGATTTTACAACTTTTGAAAAAGTGTGAACACGAGTTTTAACATTTTAAAAAGCGCAAAAAATGAGTTTATGCAACTTTTAAAAAGTGCAAACGTGTGTTTATGCTTTTCAAAAAGTGCAAATATGCTTTTATGCAACTTTTGAAAAAGTGCAAACACGAGTTTTTACATTTTAAAAAGTGCACATATGAGTGTATGCAACTTTTGAAAAAGTGCAAACACAAGTTTTCAAATTTTAAAAAGCTCAAAAAATAAGTTTATGCAACTTTTGAAAAAGTGCAAAGATGAGTTTTTCATTCTAAAAAGGGCAAATAAGCGTTTTTTTTGTGCAAATTTTGAAAAGACCAAACGTGTGCTTATGCTTTTCAAAAAGTGCAAATATGCTTTTTTGCAACTTTTGGAAAAGTACAAACGTATGTAATTCTAGACAGTGTAGTAAAAAAAGGGAAGAATACGTACACTTTACCAAATCACCACATCAAAAATGCATCAAAAGTGCCAAAAAGTGTGTCCTATTTGCCGCATCATAATCACATCATAATCGCATCATAATCGCATCTGGATCTCATCTTATACCCATCATAGTCGCGTAAAAGCTGCATGATGCGGTTATGATGGGTGTAAGATGAGATTCAGATGCGCTTATGATGCAATTATGATGCGATTATGATGCGATTATTTTTTGCGAGTATACTGTCTATCTATGTTGTCTATGTTGCTTCTTACTGATGTTCGTAAGGAGCTATTTACTGTAGGAATTCTGATCTGTGAGTTTGCCACGAGGCT
>JAQFZC010003448.1:0-18748 GCA_034695205.1 Dicyrtoma fusca
TCATCGATGAAGAAGCATTGTAAGCCCCAGTTAAAAGCCTTCCCACGCGATTTCAGCTTTCCCCTCTATCATTTTTACGGAAGTACCAACAATCAACTTTTTACCTGTGTTTATAAAAAGTTGTAATGCCAGTTTTGACGTTTTGAAAAGTGTAAATAGCAGTTTTACGCACTTTTTAAAAGGGCAAATATTAGTTTTACGCATTTTTTAAAAAAGCAAATATTAGTTTTACGCATTTTTGAAAAGTGCAAATAGTAGTTTTACATATTTTTGAAAAGGGAAAATAGTAGTTTTACATATTTTTGAAAAGGGCAAATAGTAGTTTTACATATTATTTAAAAGGGCAAATATTAGTTTTACCCATTTTTGAAAAGGGAAAATAGTAGTTTTACGCATTTTTGAAAAGTGCAAATTGTAGTTTTACGCATTTTTGAAAATGGCATATTGTAGTTTTACGCTTTTTTTGAAGTGTTAAAGTGGTATTTACACTGTTTATAAACATGAAGGCAAAACGTTGATTCTTGGCACTTACGTCAAAATGGCATTATGGACTCTTATGGACTTACGCCACAATGCTTCTTGAGCCACGATATGTGCAAGTATGTACTCACCTCTTCTCCGTTCATATGGCTTGACGCCGACGCTCACTCGCCAATTACTCACTGCAGTATTGGGCTAGGCAGTACGTGTGCTTCGTATATTTGCGGTACAATTAATTACATTTCTGGTTGAAATACTCTAAAGACTGACAATTTGAACAATTTGAAGGTGTACATTTATACAGATTTAATTTACCATAGAAAATATCTGTACAGAGTGTTTACGAAGTATCAAACCGTAAAAAAAAGGTAAAAAGGTAAAAAAAATCCAACTACTTGGTTGGTATCTGTAGAGTTGCACTACCGTATTTAATTTAACCTCTCATTGAACTCCATTGCAGTAGTGCATTGCATGGTGAATGCAGTAAATTATCTCTGTATCTGCAGATACATCTGATCACTGATCCCTATGTCCATATATATGTGTAACCTTCAAAAGCACGCTGGCGTTGGTTGTGGTTCTGGTTTAAGAAATTCCGTATGGTTGTAGGTACTACATACAATGGACAATTATAAAAATTAAAATCAGACACCGACCGATGATTTGTGAATGCAACACACACACACTGCACTCACTCGCATATACCCAAATCAAAATCCAAATCCAACTTTTTCGTGCAATTATAATTGAAAATGAAACCATAAATCCTTTGAAATTAAGATACTTTTTTAAGAAACGATACTATTGTGCAAGTATGTACTTTCCTCAGACGCAGTGTATAAATGATAATTATAAATTGTAGAGAATATCAGCACTTTTGAAAATAGAAGAAAGTTGCAAACAGGTTATCCATATGTGTACACAATGTACGGATATTATATAGCGTGCTGGCTTCTTACAATCTACGTGTACTATCTACACTTTTGTACTGATATGAGAATATAATAAAAACTTCCGCAAATAATGAAATCTAAATCGAAAAGAAATGAGAAATCTCAAGCTGCTTCTATTGCTGGTGCAACAGTACTCAGCATTATTATACAATAGTCAATAGGGCTTGAGAAAATTGTAAATACGTAGCTACTTACGTTAATACCTAAAAATTAATAAAGCAAGTCATTGCACATCATAATCATAACAATACCAATAGAAAAATATTACTAAAATGTTTTGAGTGGAAAAAATGTATAACTTCTGTATCAGAGACAGTAAAAGTTAAAGAATACTATTCTCCAAATATTTTACCTTTGTGAACTTTTTAGTGCTTGTAATAAGTATCTATTGCAATTGTGTAAGAGTGACTTAATAAAGTTTTAAAGGAGGAATAAAGTTGATTTCCCCGCCTAGCACATCTCATGTTAATTTTGAAGTTCCCAATTTTGGAACAAAATTCCGATTTTGGATTTAATTAGCAGTCATTCTCTTGTGTGATAGCTAATGACGTACTTAGCAGTAATTAGAATAATATGTGGGTAAAATCAAAACGCATAGTAAAAAGATGGAGAAATGAGAGCTTGGATGGCATTTTGTTCATTCATGAATCCATGGCATGAATGACTGGGGTAATTTACTGAATGGCCACAAAGGCACTGCCAACGAAGAAGCACTCACTTGATTTGCATCTGCCATTCGTTAAGGCTGGTTGTTTCTCTGGCTCTGACTATGAGAATGAGAATGGGACAGTTTTACATGTTAATGGCCCAATGCGTGGCACTACTTGAGTTTAGAGTTTAAAAATATTTTAATTGTTCTGACTACTAAAAGAAGCTGTGGAGGGACGGTGTGACGCTGTTGAGGATGAATGGAGATTGAGAATATAGTTCAGCAGAGTTGTCTCATTGTCTCTATTATTCTAACTGTTCTTCCCTTCTCAATTCCCAATGCGCTTCTCTCAGCCATGCATACTATTTCAGTAGTGACAGGTATCAAGTCCCATGCATACTTACTTATTCCTCTGTCTACCTTGCCTCATTTCCGTCCCCGTCTCAAGAAGATCAGATCAGCCCGTCTCTATATACCACTGAGCACACACTAAATTCGAGAAAAAACAGAGTGAGTGCGCTTTGTCTCAAATCTATGTATGTAGTGAATTCGTCCGTGGTTTGCACTTTGTAAAATGCATTTGCAATCTGCAATTTCTGAAGTAATGAGCTGCACTGCACTGATATTGCATTGGCTAATTTGTCAGTGCATTCTAGAGTTCTAGAGTGAACCAACGATGCCTTCCCAGAGAAACTGACACAGTCCTTCTGCAGAGCCAGAACCTGAACTGAGCTGTCTAGCAATAACAATGGGACGTAATGAGAGCCCAGTGTAGTAAGTGGATTGTAATTCACAATTATTACAATTCACAATTTAGGAAATGGAAATAGAGTGAAGAAGAATTGTCAAGAAGGGGAAGAACTATGGCTCTAGAGTACACATATTTCAGAAGTAGTTAGTAGTGGTGTCTACTACATCAGTCACATAAACCCAGATCTCATGAGACGCGGGAAGAAGAGGACATGACACTGCACAAATCTTCACGGCGAAGAGCGAAGAACAAAGATAAGAAAGAAGAAGACGCACCAGACAGCAAACAAGTTAATGCGACTCAACTGGACATGTTTGCATCTTTAGGGCCCTAAAATCTGTTAAAAGTATATTATTATGAGCTGTGCCAACTACATTTTATCTACGAGAGGGAAAAAGCATACGATAATTACTGATGGGGAAGCTTCTTCAGAACGATTTGACCCTATAAATCGTGCAATCGTTAATAGCCATCCCTTCCATTTAAATTCTTATGCAACCCAACAATTGACAATACTAATATAACTGTGCCTTTGAATTCCCTTTGCTCCGCATTTGCACTCGGTCCTCGCACGTTTGGAGCAATTTCACGCATGATTGAAGAATTGAAGCACAACAAGACGAGACAAGCCGTACAAGTATTTTGTACTAGAACTCAATATGTCAAGAACCGTGCACGTGTATCACTGTCAACAACATAACAGCAACTTGTTTTTTTTAAATCCATCTAAATTCAGTTATGTAGACATTATAATTGTGTATGTAGAAATATAGACCACTTAAATGTACTGAATTCTCTATCCCTTGTTCACTGACATGAGTAATTGAATTTCGGAATGTTACACCATAAATTATAAAAAATTATAATAAATCAGCTCTACATTCTCTTCAGGGCTTCTTACCTACATATTATGTGTGTACAACATACTTTACTTGGAAACTAAAGCATCTTCGTGGAACAATTTTGAGGGCACTCGGAAACAATGAGCACCTACTTAGGTCAAGCACGTTGGTTGGTAGTGTTGGTACGGCGCTAATTATTTTGCCCAAGCGATTGTGAATGCGCTTTACGAATGGGCAAAAATTTGACTGCTACTTCCCGTGTAATGTGCGCCTCTGGGTAATTACTACATATTTTTACTATTTTACTATTTACAATGCCCATGTGCTCTTTCTTTTTCTGTATCTCGCCATACCGTTTAAGTTTAGAGCCTCTTCATTGTGACTGTAAAGGGTGTAGACACTCCAAATCTTTTTCGACTGTACAAAGCAGAGGAATGCAATAGAACTTCATTTCCATGTGTGCACGTTTTAGTAATTATTTCATTGGAAGAAAAAATGTGTCGAGTAGATAATGAAGGAAAGAACTCCTTTTTAAAGCTTTTAGGAAGAAAATGAGAACAGTGAAAAAGTCCCCTACACTAAATTCTATGTAATTGTGTGGCAATAATCTATTTCAACTTCAACTTTAACAACGGAGGAAAAGGACTCTGAGGCTGCACATACGAGTGCAACTGTCAGGAGGTACATGAGACTTAAATCTAAACTACAAATCGTGGGTGAAGAAGCATTGTGCCGTAAATTCAGTCTCAGTTTAAATTCCAACCATTTAGACGTAGTAAGTCCCAGCAATCAACTTTTTACCTCCTTTAGCATTTATAAAAAATGCAAATAACACTTTTACACATTTTTTTAAAAAGTGTAAATTGCACTTTTACTGTATTTTTAAAGGTGTAAATATTGGTTTTAAACATTTTAATAAAATGCCAATATCACGTTGTTTTACTATTTTTAGAAAGTATAACCATCAGTTTTACACCTTTAAAAAAAAAGGAAATACCGGTTTTAGAATTTTTACAAAAATGTGTTAAAAAAAGTGTAAATAGCACGGATGTAACAAGTGGATTGTTGGAACTTATGTTAAAATGGCACTAATTGTAAGATTGGAACTACTCCAAAATGCTTCTTGAACGACGAAATGCATGTGTATAGCGTATGTATATGCATGTATATCTGTCAGTCTCTGACAATGCAATTATAATTACGGCAATGACAAATGTGTACGATTGTAAGTTGAGCTCACCTGATTTCTCTGCTAATGCCGTGGTCTGAGGATGAGATGGTAAAGATAAAGCTGGTCTCGTTGTTTCCGCCACGTCCAGATAGTCTTGAATGCGTTCGAAATAAATGTCAGGATTCTGTCGTTTCAATTCTATTTCGTGCCGAATCACGTCCAGATTCTCGTACACAGGATCTACGGCTTTTTCGATGGAGCTCTCTTGCACCATCACGGAGTCATATTCCTCCATTTCGGCCTGATCTCTGCCACTAATGGTGTTGAAACCGGAATCGTTGTCCGTGTCCGACATGAAAGAGATGCCTCGCTGTATTTCGGACTCACTGGAAATCTCCGCGTAGATTGGTTCGGGGGAGAGTGAGAGTGACAGTGGGCGACAGAGAGTGCCGTGACGATGATGGTTGCTGTTGAGGACGCAGTAGGTGCTCGAATCTTGAAGATGAGGCAAATCTTGTTCCTCTTGCTGTTGTTTTCGTCGTCGCTCTTGCTCCTGTCTTTGCTTGAGGATGGAGCGTTGGAAGAAATCCTGAATCAAATCTTTCCTCTTGTCCAACGTTTCACAGGCCCAGGCCAGATTCGACAATTTACTTTCGGATCGACTGGGCGGGTCATCATCCTCTTTCCTCTCCGGACACTCCTTCTCAAGCTCGTCAACGATAATGGCCATGTTTGGGTCCGCCGGGGGTTCGTCGGGTCTGTCCAGGTCCAGAGCCAGGGGAGAGAGGGAGAGGAAAGGTGGAGGCGGCGGGGCGATTTCATTGTCCGGTGTCCTCTGCCGGCGCTAATTAATTATCGAACATTTTGTCATCATCATCATTTTTTGTAATAAGCAAATTGTAACATGGTAAAAGCCCTATTATTACCCGCACCGGAAAACTCATGACATATATATTCTATGGGACTCATTACATTGGTGTAAAGTAGAGCATTGAAATTGTGAGGGATTGTATTATTAAAGAGCTTTATAATACCGTTATAATTGTAAAATGTATCTAGAATACAAATACAACATTGAATTTTAGATCTTATCTTTAAAAGTTCCAAAGGGACTTTTAACGTTTTCTAAGCAAAGCAAAGCCAGTTTTTGATATTAGTAGAAGTGAAAATAGATTTTATTATTTTCCCGTAGTTATTTGATAGTTTTGTATATAATTTGAAGTAATTTTTTTAAAATTCGTTTCGTACTACGCGTTATCTGAAAATGTTCAAAAACAAGTTTCCTAATTTACTGAAATTTGTTTGAAGCTTGTTTTGAACTTTTAAAAAACGCGAAATGCTCTTTCGAGTTGCTCTTTTCGCGACAAAATACGTACTATGTATCATTTTAGTGCGCCTAACTAGTAAGATACAATTACAATTGTATGTACCTATATGTACTTGGCATGCATTGTAATACTAATAATTGTAATTTACAAACCTATGTACTAAGTACCAAGGAGCATTGCAATAATTGTATTTACATTTACTATTTCGTTACTCAAGATGCAAAAAGGCAGCTCTAGAAATTTTCTTAATAGCAAGGTGGTCTCCAAGTCCAAGCCACACTATAAAAGCCAAATGACCGGCAAAAAGGGTGGAAAACGTGATACATATAGCCAATTTGTAAAATAGTGCAAACTGCATTGTGACACAATTTGAGAATTGGTGCAAAATGCTTTTTTACACTCAATATATGCAAAACATTCTTTTTGATACGGCTTTAAAGTGCTTACGGCTTACAGTTGCGCAAATTAGCGTTGTATTAAAAAAATGGAGACCGACCACCTTTAAGAACATTTGAACAGCTTCAATTCTGCATCTTCAGTAATGATTTGAATTGTGAATTGATTAATAAAGAAAGTAGATACAATTAAGTATTGCGGATTGCAGTTGATAGCTTCAAAGCTCTACAGTGCGCACTGCAATGGAGCCTTTTAATATTTGGGTCCGCCAGGGGAACATTTTGCCCACTAATAGCTGCACTATGTAATGGTCAAACTGCTCCATGAGAAATAAGTAATAAAATAAAAACTGGGCTTCGATAGCAAAGGAAACTACCTACTATGTACATCGTGTCCATTGCTACATACCTAGTATGTATGTACCTACATAATACAGTCGAGCCCACCCACTCCAACCACACGAATGCACCAATGTACCAGGAATTTGGGGTTAAAAACATTTAAGAAATATAGACCGGAATCAACAGTCTTATGCAAAATGTGGGTTATGGTTTTAGTAGGAATCAAGTATATTTTATATTTTATACTATTTACTTATAATTATTACGATAGCAATACAACATACATATAATGTATACGTCGCAGCATAAGAACTAAATCGAAAATACCGACATACAAAGATTTGTATTCCGGTTAGTTTTTAAAAGATTAGTGATGCGTATCCTGGCTTAAATGGTACACATTACAAATTTTTGGTAAATAAAATCGGTGTATAATAGATTGAGACAGATCATTTTAAAATTTGAACCTTAAGACATCTAGAAAGATGTGTATGAAAGAGCTTGTTTACTTTCTATAACAGAGTAAGTACGTGTATAGAATTTTGCAGCTTTCAAAAATATAAAAAAGCGTTAATTTTCCAAGTTTCAAAAACGTGTTACAGTTTTAAAAAACAGGTAATTATAACGTTTCTCGTTTCCTTAAGTACATGTAAGCATAACTTGCTTCCAAAACGGGCTTTTTGAAAGCAATGAATCGGCACAAATCCTAACTAGGTGTTTGCATGTAAATTTCTGGAAAAATATTAAAACTGTCCACAAGCTCACCTTGTACCGCTGCTCCGTGGCGGTTTCTGCAGATTCTCCATTATTACACTTAAAATCGGCTCCAAGGAGGCACGAATTGGATCGTGACCTTTGACCCAATCCAACACTTAAAATAGGGCTTTTGTAGCCCCTCAAAAACAGTTTGTAGAGCAACTGAGTTTTCTTATTATTGTTAGTTGAGGACTCCATGGTAATGCTATATGCTTCTCACTCACTATCAGTATAATCACACACTTGCACTTTAGTCACTGGGTATAGGCACGAAAAGTTGCTCAATTCTCTTTTCACTTTCAAAGGCAATTCAGAGTCACAGGCACTTGAGTGTTTGCTCTCGTAAATTTAAATCCCAATCCAATGCAAATTAAATGCCCACATAAATTGGTCGTAGTCGAAGCATCGTCTTTCCAAATGAGTACTAACAACAAAAGTCAGTTGGTAAAAAAGATACAGATATCTGCATGCCCTGTAATTCCTTCTAATCCTGTTCAACACTCCGCACACCTAGAAACAATGGCAATTGACTAATCACTTTCTTAAGAGCAATAACAAATTTTATTATTAGTGAGTATGCTAATGTTCCCAGCTACACCCATCCAGATGCCATGCCATGGGATGCACTAGGATGATGGGAGACGATAGCCTGTAAGATTCACTCTCTAATGGTCACAGTTGCAATGGCAATATCTGTAGAAACTGCAGTAGAACACAGCTAGCACGTGTACGAGGATACTATGGTGTAAGGATGAGGCGTACAAAAAAAGACAAGCAAAACGGAAGAAAATATTGTGAGCATCCTCAAGAACTTAAGCCATCATCTCTCAATGAATATATTTGATAATTTGTTCAGGTGTACGTCGAGATATAAGGATGGTAATTTTTATGATTCACCCAAACAAAAAACAAGACACCGGTAATTAAAAACCTTCAGTAGTAACAATGGATATAATATTTATGTACTGTGTTCCTATATATATATTGCTATTAAATAAATCTTCCTCACAAATTTTTTTACGATTAATCTGTGGGAGGGCTTAGATTTCCACTAAAAACAAATAGGAAAAAGTGGCCTTTTTGTTTTGCTCAACTCACTCAATCCATACAGAAATGCAAAAGAGAGAAAAATATCACAAATAAAAATATAGACAACAATACTCTCCGGCGACTACAATGGAGGCTGAAGAAGAATAGAGAGCTAATCGACTCAAATCCTTAAGCTGAAAAAGCTACAAGACTAATAAAAGTATAAAAGTTCCTAAGTGAATTAAACGCTTTACATGAAATAAGACTAAGTTGCATTTAAGTAGTTAAGTAGGGAGGGAAGGTAATGCTGTGGTATATACATTTGCGTAAATGGTAAATGGTGACTGGGAAATAACAAGCCGTACATATCAATGTAGGTAAGTAGCATCTGGCTCTGGCTATCACTTGGCTTGACTTTCAAACAGTAAACACAGCAGTCCGCAGTATAGTCGGCTATAGTGTAACAAGGCAAAGCCAAGTTTTATTTTTTTTTTAATCCTTACCAGAGGATCAGTCGGAATATCTCATTTTGTAATCTAATCGGAAAAGTCTTGAATTCTCATTCCTAAGCATTCCTTGCATTGCAGTTTACATAGGTACTCACATATACCTCCTTTGGCTCTTGATTTAATAGTGTGGTAGGTTATAGATACAATTCTTATAGGGAGGCAACACACACACACACTCGTTTTCACTTCCTTTCTTTCAATTTATCCTAATTGCACTTGAGCAAACATCTAACTTACTCACTTGAGCACTAATCCCTCCACATGTTGAGGCTGACATGTACTCGTAGTTGTATTCTCTAAGTACATATTCTGACTTTACATTTATATTAGTACGATTATTATATATATACACACACACACACATTTACTTTCATTTTGTGAGTGTTTCCTCTTATTTTTATTTTTGACTGCACACAGTTGCACTGGGAAACACCACTACCCCACTCCACTACCACAACCCAACATATTTGTATTATTAAATGAAGTGAGCGTAGACAGTCAGTAGCCAAAGCCAAGTGAGTCGGAACTAGTAGGTATATAGCATAACAATCTTCAGGCTATAGTGGCACATCTATAGCTATATATCCGTGGATTTAGAGACAATTTTAGTTTTAATCGTAATTATCCATTGTATTCGCTTACTGCTACTGTACTACTGTTCAACATGTATCCGGCAGACTTACTGAACGTACATACGGCCACTGCAACCAAAACTGCATTTCGTTTTTTATCAAATCACCGCTCCGTTTGCATTGTATGTATACATAGGGAGCAGGTCCCATCCTTATTATTAGTTATACAACCACCACTGTTAGCACAGGTATAGGCACGTAAGGCAGAAATATCAGATATGCTCATCTGTAGATACGTGGTAGATAATAGTGGTAGCTTGTACATACATGATCAACTATAGGAACATCCAACTTTTACTTTGTTTCAAATAATTGTAATAATTATTTTCCACACACTCATGTCTTGGGATAAACCGTATCAGTTGTAAGAGTGTGCATAACTGTAGGGACAGCAGACATGTTCAGTTCAGGTGAGTTGCTTGGGCATATGTACGCACGCAAACAATGCAAATGGCAAGAGGCATTATAAAATTCGATCTCCCTTTTCCTTAAGACGGCGTATGTACAGGTATGAGCCAGTTCCTTCTCTCTCTCTCTTTCTCTCTTGTCACGTCAGAATTATGTAGACAATCGTGTCATCTTCATTTTAAAATAACGACATTGTCGACGACATTCTTGGCTGAGGATTGTTGTCAATGTACAATGCAACGAACATGACATGACACGCACTAGCATATGTGGATGTACAGGTGCATATCGTGGGTGAAGAAGCATTCTGACTTAAGTCCAGTTTCAGATTTAAAGCATTTCGTAGATGGTCCAACGTCCTAACGTCTTTTTGACAATGTAAACAAATATCACAAATACATTTAAAAAAAAGTGTAAATAGCAGTTTTATCAGTTCTGAAAAGGTATAAACGCGTAAGTGAAAGACGGACAAAATGACATTCGGGGGACGTTAGGCCGGGACTGGACTTACGACACAATGCTTCTTCACCCAGTATATCTGCATACTTACATGTATAATTACGTATACTTATGATTTATAGTGCATAGGGAGATGTGATGTGACTGAATGGGGAAGAACGACGGAGGAGGGAAGTGGCAGTTGGCAGTTTGGGTTCGTATGTGGATGTGCAGAAGAGAGTGAGTGGTCTTAGAGGGAGATTAGATCTGAGAGATTCTCTTACAGAAGGAATTAATTAAGGCCATGTGAACTGAGTACTGCAATCAGTCAGTGTAATCAGTAATGGAGCCATTACATCGTTCTTCTATTCACAATTCTCACCGTCTCTCTCCATTCTGGCTCAAGTGTGTATGTAGGTGCCGTGTGGGGAGGCTTTCCACTCTGTCTTTAGCTCGAACGATGAGAGCAATAATTTATGAAAAGCAGGTGCCACATCCCACATTTTGTACTTGCCATTACTATTATTATAGCTCTGGCTATTGTCACTATGTACACATCCTTAAGAACAACATTACAATAACCACTGCACTCACTGATCACACTCGCTGATACGCTCCCCAGTCCTCTGCCATGGGACATCATAGCATTAGCAATGTAAATCTTAACCGAGTCTTGTTTCAACACTTGTTTAATGTCGTACAAAAGTTGCACTTCCTCTCCCCATTAATATTCTACGCCACACATATGTGCAGACCTATGTATAACTGTAACTGCAAAATCTCACAAGTCCGCCTATTTTTTAAATGTAAAACGTTCTAAGTTTAGTTTTTGGTTCAATGCAAAATGGTCAAAATCCATCCCTATTAACTGTATATAATTTGGATAGAGTTGGTCCATTTTGAATTTAAGAAATGAGAGGCCTTAGAACTTTTTGCATTTACAGGATTGCAACTGAAGCAGTTGTATATTGCCCCTGTCAGTAATATCTTTCTTTATTTATGGTGCAATTTAAATACTTCATTTTTTGTGATTTTTGTAAATTCTGGGTGTATAGTTGCAGCACTATCTGACATGTTGGCCAAAAATGAAAAATATACTATCTACACTTTTTTAAAAGTTAAACAAAGGCATAAGTGGTATAATGCGCAAGCTCGTTGTTTACTTCTTTCCGTATTCACAATATAATCATAACAATCTATGTAATACTAAGCGTCTTAAAGAGCTTAGGCATCCAGATTATGATTATGAATACGAAGAAATGATGAGTGCAATTCGAATGAAGATATGTAACTACTTCGGTGCAAGCGTCTACCATGCACCTTGCAGAATTATTGAAGAATTAACAAATTAGTTAATCTGAATAAATTGTGATACTTTTAATACTTAATCCATCAATTGTTTTTCCTTTTGTTTTACTTTTTATTTGCCTCATTGAATTATGGAAGAAAGTGAATAAAAGTAAAAGTTTTGAGCTGGTTCTTCATTCTGATTCCAACTCCCGATTCTCATCTCATAAGGTTCATCAGTTATCACAGCAGAATCAGAATAGACAATGTAAATGCCCCTAAGTCCTAAGATGTTTGTTGTTGTTGTTGTTGTTTGTTGGGTAGTGCATTCAGATTTAGAAAACTAGACGGTATACGACACGCAATGTCATTTTAACTACCCACACAGTTAAGGCAGCCATGGAATTTTGTACTGTTTACTCTAATTCCAGGATTCTATAAGTATATCCCCCCTTTGCATGTGTACTGTTCACACTCTATAGTGATATTAGTAATTTAAAGTACTCACTCACCTATGGTCAATTAATTACCAAACGGGATGCTCACGATCAGTAGTTATGGAAAAGAGTATCCAAGTCTCGCCATAAATTACCAAATAATGAGGATAATATATTAATATTAGTACTTAACTACTTTCTAAATTGACAAGCGCAATTATCTAGTTACTAAGGTGGCACTTGATTTTTAATTTTAATTGCGTTGCCTATCCCATGCCAAGTACCGTGATGTGCTTCTAGATTCTATTGTCTAGCCGATTCATTAGCCTTTATTTTACGCGTTGGAACACGAGAAGTCCCTTTGCATCGCATTATTCGCATTATTGGTTTGAATACACTTTAATTAATTGTAAGTAAGCCTTGTGTGTTGGTTCCTTTTGTTCTCGTGTTGTAACGTCAAAGAGGCCATGTAGAATTCAAAGTCAGCAACGTCAGTAATTATGTTAGTATGGCTTTTGTATGGGTGCACATCATTTTGATTCTAATGTGGACATGGAGTGAGGATTCCGAATGGAATCGATAATCACAATGCAATTGGAGACGGCAGAATACTAGATTGTGAGATTATTGGGTTCGAGGTAAAAAAGAAAGAGTAAACAAGGGAAACGGACTCATAATGAAATGCCTGTGGTTGGGTTTGTTGTGTGATTTGTGCGTAATTGGTCTTAGCTTCGCTTGCCAGGGAATCAAAATCAAAAACCATATCATCTTAATATCTCATCATCATACATCTCCCTTGCCTATACGCTTGTCTCAAGATTTCTTTCTGTAAACATTGTAAATTGAATGAATGAGAATTTAAGGCTGACCTGAGCAAATGTATAGGGAAAGAATCCTACAGACATAATTATCTAAGTTTCTTTAGGATTTTTGGCAGGTCGTAGATCCCACCTAGGTATATTACAAACAGTATTACTCGTATTACCGATATAAATTGTAGCAACTAGCAGCTATATGTATACATATGTACCTACTTACTCTAATAAATCAAAATTTCATTGTATTCCATTTTTTATATTTGCCATCTTACTGCTATACACATGGTAAACAATGGCTATACAGCTATAGGGACATTTTAAAAAATTAACTTTTTTACAGATTTGATATAAAAATAAAGTAGGTGATTTGTGAGACAGAAATTAGGGGAAATGATCCTTGTTGCTGCGTCCAAGTCCCAATCCAACTTTTGAGACTTTTGGCATTTTGAGTAAAGGAAAGACTGCAGTTTTTACTTTTCTAATGTTATTGCTCCAACTTATCATCATTACCAGCTGCAGCATCATGAACGGGAGGAACATTTGTCGTCGTCAGAGTTCCATCGCTCACTTATTAGAGCTAAAAACTTTTTCTCAAGTGTGTTGTGTCTGTGTTCGTCTGCTGTCACTGTTACACGGGACGGGGCTATGCTAGACGTGTAGATGATTTTGATTACTGTGCTCTGATGGCCTCATGCTTTGGTTCTGGTTGTGTCTAGGCAGTAGTTCCCTACACCTCTTTGAGTTACGATTACGATACGATGTCGCTCTAAATTTTTGCGTATATCTTCATTTTTCATTTTTCAGATTTCGTCTGAGGCGAGAAATGCCCTCGGAGGTACTTTTCTTCCAATTCCAAATTGTCCTTGATTGTTATTACAGATACGGAAGGTAAGGTGCAGACTATCACCTACAGATACTCTAATCTGTGTACACAGCACCCCTCTTCCCTCCAATCGCAATCTCAACGTCCAAATGGGAAAAAGTAAACACTCTCAACCCAGAGTGCAGTGGCATTATTTGCTTTTTGATCGTGTCGGAAGTCAGACATTAGATAGGGAAAAGAAGTAGCAAATATTATTGATAACAATTTCAACGGCACTGATATCAAAGGCAGACAGAGACACGGTCGCATTCGGCATTCCTTCCTTCTTTCAAGCACCTACATCTTCTGTATGAATGACTTACGGCCTTTTCCTTGGAGTTGGAATTTCTAGAAAATTAGAAGAGCAGAACATAAACACGTCTTCTGAACCTAGTCTACTGTATTATTATGGACGCCATCCCAAATGCCACACTACTTTTATTCCGTATTTTTGATGTGTTATCTGAATCTGTATGTGTATCATATATGTATACGCAAAGGAGGTCGAGCTATATTAAATGACCGACATTTTCCGTAGCGAATATAATGTAATTGTAAGTGCAATGTGGTAGTGTATACAAAAATAATTAGCTAAGTAATTTTTTATATGAGGCTGTCCTACAAGCGTATTATTTACCAAAAAAAAATTGCTCTCCTAATTACCTACCTATATGATTAGTAGGATATTTGGAGATGCAAGTGCGAACACTTGTCCGAGTGCAGGAAGAAGTAGAATATAAAAATAAAAATAAATACGAACGTATTAAGTCCACGCTTCTGGTTCTCAACATGATCATTATTACGATGCTACGGCGTAGGCATTACATTTTTATGCTACCTTTATTAGAACCGGAGGACGCAGTAATTGCAGATTCATTAATGTAATACAAAACTTAAAAGGAATTTATGACATAGCATTGCATTGCAGTTAGCAGAAGCAATAACTGAAGACAATCAATGATGACAGGTGAAAATCTGACGTTTCCTCCAAAAAATCTTTATTATCTGTACTTATTAAAAATGTCATTTGTCCCTTATTTACAGCTTTAAAGAAATCAAATCCAGTTTTTTTTACTTTTATAATAAAGAGTGTTTTTGTGCTTGATTTTGATTATAAAAAATTGGAGCTTCATCTTCAGTTTAGTCTTTGTAAATAGACAATAATGAATTTTATCAAATGCACATATGCAATTAAAAACAAGTCTCGATAACCTCAAATTGTCCTAAATTTGAGGTAGATTTTTTATCCTCGCTAGAAGGAGGGGGTCACGGTCAGTCTAGTTGCAGAAATAATCCATGCATTTCTAATTTTCTAAATGGAAATACCAGTATCAACATGTAGATTCAAAAATCATCGTCGTGATCAAAATTTAATTTTCAAGAATATCCAACATAATCGCAATCGTTTTTCTAATCAGTGTGGTTCAGTGGTCTCATTAGGATTTGATTCTACATACATAAATGAATAGTTACATACGAGTAAGCTATGCTATGATTCTCCTGCAAAGTTCAAAACCGACGTTTCAATTGAAAAATTAAATGTAGGTATTTAAAGCCAGTGGTTCTGATTGAAAGCTTACCGTCGCATTTACAAATAGACATGCTTACCCTATGAAATGAAATAGCTCACTGTCAACAAATACATACTCGATATTTTACTATTTTACTGTCAGTTTACTTTATTTGCCTTTTTCCAAGTATGTATGTTTATTAATAAAATACATATGTACTTGGACAAAACTGTAGTTTTGATCAATTTTCATACAGGTACCTATACACCAGTTAATTATGTGGGGAAAATGTATGGTATCTGCCCCTGCAGTGTACTTAATGAAAAAATAGTGCTAAAAAAAGCTAAAAATAGGAAAGTGTTTTGTTTAACAAAAGGAAAAAGTTCTACTCTGCCCACGTCTGCTGCTAACTGCATTGAGCGTAGAGTATACAGATATCCACCGGGAATACCGCTTCTTCATTGTACATATTTTTGCATTGTGCCCAAGTATTCTTCATCTTAAGTAATTTTCTAACTAGTATTTATTTCCTTTGCGGCTTTTGTCAACAGAGACAGTTGCAGACCATCCACCTAAAACTTTCTTGACAAATTTTCAGAGTAAAAATGAGTCCATTCATTCCGGCTTATCTACTCCATACAGATGAGATGAGAGTTTCTTCGAGTCTCATCCCCACTCGACTCGAGAGATATTTCTGTGTATCTATTTATGTGCTGTGACAATAAAGTGAGACGTGAAGACTGCATCCCAAGTAGCCTCAAGCTGGCACTGGGAATATATAGAGTAAGAGCAGAGTAATCATAATGGAATTACCACCTACCTAAGTAGTAGAGAGACGCATTTACGTAGGTAAATTTGAGATTGGGAAATGTAAATGTTCTGAGCCCAGGAGAACTCAGTCACTCACTAGTCAGTCAGGCACTCGGAGTTTCAATGAAAAAGAGAGTAAAAAGAATAATAAATAATAGGATTACACATAATGAGTTAAAGGTAGAAAATAAAAAGGAGAAGAGATAAATCTTTTCTCAATCGAAGAATTACATTACAATGCTAATATTCTCGTCTATTATACTCTCACTACAGAAGTGCAGGCCAAGTGGCGAGGAGTGAATGGAGGGAGCGGATGGGGGAGGGAAGCACTTGAGACAATCACAGCACAATGACAACTACTACAACTCGTGTGGTCTCGTCTTCGCATCTTCCTTTCAGCCCGTCCGCATTCAACGCATTCAAGCCGTCCTTTATGCTCTCGAATCATGAGAAAAGAGGGAAATAAAGAAGACGATAATACACGAATATAAGAATTATAGAATGGGACGAAGAGCAAATTACAAATTACAAATTACATACTGATATTCAATCCTTTTATCCCTTTTTTTTCATTCACATTTAAATTCAAAGAAATTAAAAGAGCCTCCCATTGTGTGAGTGCTGAGCCCAAGTCATTGATGGAGTGAAAATTGGAATGAAATGAAATACTTTAATCAACTTCCCAATCCCTCATTTGTCACATTATTCAGTAATGTATACGAGACTTTTTACATTCCAAATTCCGGCTTTAACTTGAGAGTGAAAATTTAAAATATTGGAATTGAAATTTTTGGAATTCAATCTTTTGTTATTCTGATCCAGGCCAACAGGGTTGTACAATAGTTAGAACTACAATGATCATGATTGCCAACGCCTCCGGCATTTGTATTGTATGAATGAGCATCAGTTTTGTAAGATCAAAAAGGGTAAATAAATCCGAAATATCAACTTTGTAAACATCAGGTGTCTAATAAATTCAAAAACGACAATAGGGTTACTGCATCTCTTCAACATTTAACTTTCAACCTATAACCTTTAAGACTTACGATTACATGGAAGTAATGTGGAAACTAAACTAAGTGCTTCATGCTTTTACAAAAGAAACAATATTCATTATTCATTACAAATATGTTTTGTAATATTAATATCAGTACAGAAACAGATTAATTTAGCTTTTCAAGGGGTATTTTAACAGTAAAGGAACTGTAGTAATTTATTTTCAATAATAACAATTCTCGAGATGTAGGTACATGCGGTATATCAGTAGATCAGGTCCCAGTGTCATGTGTCGTTTTTTCTATTTTATACGTAATTAAGTACATACATACCTAGCTGACTTTGCTAGATTACAGTTGAATTCAAGGAGATACATTAAATGATTGCGTATTTTCTAAGTTGCAAAAGGAAAAGCAGTATTTTAGCGTATTTTAAAAATAATTTATTCTAATTCCCAACCCAAAAAATAGTATTCTAGCTACATCTTTAACCGTTACAATTCAATATACACCAAGCCGCCATTTCCCATATCCAGATATCTAAAGTATTTCTACAATTAGGCAACGCAGGTACATACATTAACATGAAATAACATTTGCCTAAGTTGTAGATACATTTCTATATTACCTTGTGTAAAAGTACCTACATGTTACAATTATATATTATTATTATATATTAAAAATTAAAATCTAACGTCACTAAACTCACTTCGACTTCGAAGATTCAATATTGCACTAGTTTGTAGTAGACTTAAAATACAACTAACAACAATAGTAGGTAATTGATAATAAATCACAACAATAAGTACTTACAAGTAATAACAAAATTTAAGTTTAGCTTCAAGCTACAGCTTTCAGACTCCAACCAAAAAATATAATGTGTATAGGTCGTAAGTAATATTATATGCATTTCAGGAAACATGGTACATAATTACATCTTTGGGATACTATTTAGGTTTACTACTTCATAAACAAACTTGAACATAAAACACTTGAGGCCTAAGCGTAACGCCATGGATGCCCCCCTGGGGTAATCTTCTGTAGAATATCGTATAAGAAATTGTGTAAAAAATCAAACTGATCACAAAAAATACATTGATTCTGATAGTTTCTTCAGTTTCAGTTTGAAATATATAATGCGGGTTCCACAGATCATTAGTCGTTACTTTTATAGAAAACACGAATACAAATACAGTACGAATACAAGGTTGTAGAAGTATTAAGTGTTCTGTACAGTCATGTGTAATAATCTACCTATGTAACAGAGTAGTGTACGTTTAACGTTTTAACTAGTGCGATACCTGAATGTGACTACAAATGCAAACTAATATAAAAATTACAGATA
>JAQFZC010003449.1:0-18744 GCA_034695205.1 Dicyrtoma fusca
ACTGATTCAAACTGAAAATGTCACATCTACAGACCGAAATAGTAAATTGAATTTGAAATTGTCACATCTACCAAAAGAAGTATCTACATTTCAAGCATCTATTTCAGGGATCGGATTCCGGCTTCCCCGTCGGCGAACATTTTAGAGCTCTGATGGTAGTTATAAATAGAAAATTATACAAAAGAAAAAAATGAGGGCAAGGCATAATCATACTATCGAAAAAAAAGACCCAAAATACGTTTTCGTGGCTTCTTAGGAAGTCATGCTAAGAAGATTGAATGATTGGAGACACAAGTCAAAAATAGGAAAAAAAATAAAATTGCTCAGTTGCGATTACACGTGCATTCATAATCCATCCAGCCGTTTGACAATTGATACCGCTGACGGTAAATCGAATTGGAAGAGTTCAGTAGAAAGTACTAGGGAAAGACAAAAAATACTTGTGACTTCTCTCATGGAAGAGATGCGTACACTGCAAAAACATATTTCATGTGTATCTTGTCTGGCTTTCGTCTCCTCTTCACAATAAATGCACAATATATGGCTAATCTTATTTGCATCGTGGGATGTAAAAGCTTCCGATCCACCTGAGAGTCAGATTTTGGGCAAGTTAAAAGATTAATGTCAGTAAGACACTACCTTTAAGTCTACCTGGTTGTTGCCAAGGTGATTACTAGATCATGTTTTGATGACAGTCTGATGTTTTATGATATACAGATGCAGACAAAGTTTTATGATTCAACAGAAGATTATGTGTAAATATTCAGAAAATGTTGCAGTGCATTGAATAAGACGTACTAGCATTAGCAGACGGCAAATAAAAATACCGTTCAATATGTTAGAATGAGATGAACAATAAACCCATAACAGGATTTGGATTTAGTTTAATAAATATGCTGTTTACGGCTTTTATCAATTCTAAAATCTATATAGAAACAAAATCCTAAAACACATTTACTATAGCTACAAAAGAATGAGTGATCCACCAAACACCAAGAATTTGATTTCCTTGTAAATTCTGCTACTTTTTGAAGCATCTTGTCATTCTTCATTTTGAATACTGAAGAGAAGAAAAAATTAGTTTCGCGTAATCAGTAATCAAATAAATAGCTACTAATTTAACATTAAATATTCTAAAATCACTCAAAACTGTAGCATAAGTTATAAAAAGGATTACTCATCTTCAAATTCGATTAATCAATCAAAAGAACGACCATAGTGAACTTCTGGAAATAATTCAAAAATAGAGTTGAAGGAATCAGCAGTACTATACATAGCTACTGCTAGCACGCCTAGCGTCACGCTAATTAAATTTTCAATAAAGTACTGGCTTCGGCCAAATAGAAGGTGAGAATGCGTAGCTTTTAAACTAGAATGGTACATAAACGTGGTTTTCAATTAATAACATTAAGCAATTGTCACATTTTTATCCAAAAGAATTATTCAATGTAATTTTCTATTTATCATGATAAGAACTGTTTTCATTGTTCCGCTTTCGGTTGCTAAACGTATCTGCCGCTCATTTGTACTTTCAGTTATACCTGTGGAACTCCAGTAAATTCGCTTTTCAAACAATTTTTAATAAAATAAAACAGATTTAAATAAAAATGAAACAAATTATTTAAACAAAATAATATGTTGGTAAACTCATGACGTGATGGCATCTAAAATCGCTGCAACAACTTCAACTTTACATAAATATCTTATGCTCATTGGAAAACTAAAAGCCCATAAAGACATTATTTACTAATATTGGACTAACAGACTACACTTGTAACTATTGCGTTTTGCATCGGTTCTAATTGATTCTGATAGAATTGCAAATACGAATGACATCTAAATCGCAGAATGGGGTCCCTCCAACTCTTACCCGGAATCTGGTTCAATCTTTGAACCGACAAGTGAATACCGTCCTAGAGGCTAAAAGAGGTCCTACTCACTGCTAAATTTATAAAAAAATAGAGGTTCAATTAATTTTAATTCAATAAATAATTCCGGTGTCCGAACATTTTAGTGCGACGATTTTTGACAGTCTTTAAGTTTTTCCATTCTCTCTTCTTTAAACATTGTCCAAATTATATTGGCTATCGCTAGTTTTGTTCAGCATAAAATTCTCTACAAAGTAGTACAAACACAAATAAAATATTATTACGCGTTGGTTACCGATATTATTCAATTTGCGTTGGTAGGATATGTTGTTCGAACAATTTTGATCGCTAGTGTATAATTCAACGCATCTTAGATACTTACATTACTGGTACAATCCGACCAATCTTTGTTAGCTTCTGATCCCCACTATAGCATCTAACAGTCATCAGTCCATCATACCGTCGTTATTTGATGCGTTTCTACTGATTTGCAGGTGTAATTCAGATGACGAGGTAGAACTAAATACAACTATGTAGTTGGCATTTGTTTTTCAGCTTTTGTTTTATTAAAATGCGGTTCATATGAAAGCCAGGTATTTTATTGTGTACACTTAGATGTGAAATTTTGATGTGTACGTAAAGGAAGTAAATGTAGCATAGTGAACAGGAACATGCAGAAGGCACGATGTTCATCATTTTCTTGAAAAATTCAAAAATTTTGTCGTCAAAATCTATAGTTTCATAGTTCTTTAGTTCATGTAATCCCATACACTCATAAATCCAGGTAGAAACTGCTGCAAAAACTAGAGCGGATTAGTTCTATGGAAACCAGTTTTACAAAGGTACAGGAGTGCGTGATACATGTGTATGTATGTACATATGTACAGTAAATGCATTTAAATTAATACTATCACATGCCTTGCAATACCCTAACTTTGTATTCCTATTAGAACCTAAATAGGTACATAAAAGTCGGGAATACTTATACAATAAAATAATGCAATGAGCACCTACAAGTATATGGCTATGCATTGAACCAGATGTAATTGTAAGATCGTAGAATTCAAGAGGAAGTACAGGGAGACGAGATACTCTCAGATTTTTGGTTGAGATGCCTGTCGATGAAATTTCTGTCGGTCATTTGTCGTTTAATCAAGTGGAATGAAGAGTACGACGTCTGAATGACTGACGTTTTGGTGGGAGAACCGCCAAAAAGGGAAAAGAGTTGTAAGTGCCTCCATATGCATTGAGGGCCGTCGCTATATCCGCATCTATCTACAATCTTTGATCTACGGCACAATAATGCATTACAGTATAGTTGGGACCATTACATCAAGTGGGCTACTTTCCCTTCTCAATGACAGGGAAAGCCGCCAGTGCCAGACCACATACTAGAAACCCATCCTCCACCCAAGCCGTGAGTACAACACAGTCTGATATAAAAGACCGACTGCTCGTCTCCCAAATACATACCTGTATGCACCTAAAGTCGGCAGGATGGGAAGGCGAGAGCAAGTTCAGAAAATCAAGCCACATCGTTTTACTTTCATCTTACCCACAGTCCAATACAAGATTAAATTGAACCTTTTCTCCCACTTTCACTTGATTTCCTCTCTTTACTTTTGCTTTTCTCTGTTGGTCAGGCCGGCCCTATATAGAACAAGGATGTGATGATACGCTGGTTAGAAATGAAGGAGTACTCATCGGTTTCATTAGTGACTCGTGACTCTGACGAAAAAGCTCATGGATGAGTTTTTTTCCCACTCTGCTCTCAAGTAGTGAGGAGTCGACCCAAGTTCCATCATCAACACCATCCACACTTCCTTCTAGCCAAGTTTTTATTGGCCTTTTGCTGTTTTTGATCTTCTTTCCATTATTACTTTCCTTCCGTGCGAAAAACAAGCAGAAAAAGATTTCACCTTTGGTGAATTGAATAAAGACTTATGTATCTGAGGCAGGAGCCACTCACTTATATATCTGGTGGGAAGAAGTATTGCACCTGACCTCATTGCTCACACTAAACTTTTCCAACTACTAAATTATGGCTGGGTTCTGTGCAGTCTGGGCCATTCACAGGTATACCAACAATGCATCGCCTGTTTTCTCTCCTAACACTTTGTCTCATCTCGCTCCGCGTCAACATACATTCTCAACCACAAAAACTATGCGCATACTGTGGGCATTGCTATTACTATCTCTAATACTATGTATGTACTACACATTTACACGAATCCAGTATATCGTCTCAACGTGTAAGTTCAGATAGATGTAATAAGGGCCATCTATAGTTAATAGTTCATATATATCGATTGCATTGTAACTCAGAGATGTCTGTACACTGGAGCTGGACACAAGGAAAAGGATTTTGAGAAGTGTTTTAAGAATTAATTATTGCGCACTAACTAAGTAACTATTTTATCCGCGTAGAAAATCCTATATAGGCACTAAAATAGTTGCTAGGTTAGCTTGATAGATCAAATCCAGTGATTGAATTTATTGATGAAAGCTAAGAATCCAATCTCAACCAGCAACCAAAATTAAGAATCAGAGACAAGGATAAACTCTACGCTATCTCAAAAACAGGACACCTTGTCCCTTCTCCCGTCCTACTACCTTTAGATCCTTTGAAGAATTGCAAAACTAAATTGCAGAATCACTTCTTTTTTTTCAATCACCTTACCGACAGCAAACACATCTTTCACAATTGAAATTACAAAGAGGCACATCAACTAGCATGCAAAATTCTTCAGTAGCACTTGACCTGGTCTAAAATAATACAATGAAAGAAAATGCAACTGAAAAAAGCTGTAAACAAGAGCAAGTAATTTTAAAACGACTGATGCAAAAACAAAGGCCTGCATACTCAAATGAAAAATATTACCCTGCGGCTGTTACTCAGATGCTAACTAAATGTTCGGGTTATACAGCATAGCTTAAAATATGTGAGGGACAAAGCTAAACCTGATTGAGGAAATCAAAGAGTATGTGATAAAGTCAACGGATACGTCTAACAAAGTTCTCGGCTGAAATGGGCTAACAGTGGGGGACGGAGAAATGACGGAGAGAAAGCGTGCTGTAAGTTAAAATATGGAACATACTCTCAGCAGGGATGAATGAAAAGTTCATGAGTAACAATACTGATCGAATCCATTTGAACCTACAGAAAGTTCCACGCCTGGTGAAAAAATATATTAGATAATTATCAGCGATTCAAAAGCCGGTTTTTATCCCGTAAGTTAGTTGGTCGGCGGGTAGACAGCTCCTGGCAATGTCCTCGTTAAGCGTAATGAAATGCAACTGGAATGCTAGTTCCGCCAAGAACTCCGAGCTCTAGGTAGTATGTAGGTACGTCCTCGATGCCAGGATAGGTCCTAAAGTGTTAGACAATGATAAAACCATTAGCACTGAAGAATTGATCAACTTTTCAAATTTAACCTGTAACATTTCGTCATTGTCTGTCCATATAAATTTTTCCATTATGTACATATACGCATATCACTTAACATATTGAATCTCTCTCCAAAAGGTGAGAGCCACCTTCCATAATCAGTTAGGAACAGATATGTACGTTCTCTGTTTCTCAAGAAGCAGCCGAGGGAAAAGGAATGATATTCTAGAATTGGTTTGTGTGACTAGGAACGATTACTATAAAAATTTACATTTATGAGCCATGAATGTATCCCCTCGCATCCTATGGATTAACCGACAATGGTGGGTCGTAAGACACTTTCAAGCTTTTCAAGCCTTACATATAAAATATTAGGATCAAATAGCTATTTCTGTTCTCAAATCAAATGACAAATACTAATACGAACACAACCTTATAACATTTGCATGCACACCCACTTTTACCTTCTAACCTGCGTACACTTATCACTTCTACCGTATATCTTGTGATGGGCGCGTAGCTTTTAGTGGTGGGCTTCACAATTCATTTTCATTTTTAACATTCTTGTCGCGATAACCTCCTATTCAAGTAAAAATTAATAAGTTGCAGAAACGTTATCACGATCGAACAGGATAGCTAAAAAGCGTCCAAAAAGCTTAGACCTAATGTTTTACGTACGTACATATGTAGAGGATGCATACAGCAAAAGCTAATTATAATAATTTATTTCCTTTTGTCGATTTTGCCTTAGCCCATATGACAGCTTAACGTTACGCGTTAACGTACGGCTTATAGTTTTATAGCCAAGAAAACTAAGACCCTTGCTACAAAGTCCTCCCCACCTAATTCTGCTCGTACCACTCGACTATAGGATTTTTCTCAGTAAATTCTAATGATGGAAAAATTGAAGAGTTTTGCTGTACTGCTTTAGCAACTATAATTTATATTGGCAGCGTACTACAGGACAGAGTAGCTTACAAGAATAATATAATAATGTGAAGTCATTGTCAGTTAAAAAATATGTCTAGAATTAAGTAGGTGCCTATGTGAGTAATGGTGTGCAGGATAGAAATAGGTCATGTACTGCCGGATGTGACTTTAAAGCACTGAAATCATAACAACGATACTCGACCAAGTGAGTATTTTTTAGTCTTTCCTTATAATGGGACATAGAAGATTATGATTTATACAGGACAGGCTTTTACAGATATAGTATACTTTCACATAGTTTTGGACACATTTTTGGACTTTGATGGTTTCCTTTTGACCCATTTCCCTCTGAAACGGTAAAGGTGAAACAGGTCGTAGAATAATGTAGACAAATTGCCCATGAAACAGGGAAATTAATCGCTTCTCAATATTTTTCATAACAAGCTGGTTCAGGTCACCATTACTGAGCATATATGGACGATAAATCCTATGGACGATTATCGGCACACTCACTTTTCAGCACACAAATAAAATCCCAGAGAAGAAGGAGAGCGTTGGATCTTTGGACGCTATCGCTGCAGATGCAGAAATGAAAACAGCTCTTACGCATTCGTATATAGGTAAATATATAATATATGTAGTCCATTTGCTCATCAAGGCGGGACTGGAATAAATCCCTTTCTTTCTAGATGAATTGGAGAAATTGAAATCGATACTGGAAATTGAAGGGAAAGGAAAGCAAATCTCATATATTTCCTTTCCACGTAGTGACACATGCATTGGGTGGAACTACATAGTGTAGTGTAGATTTTATAATGTGCTGTCTGCTTGTAGTCGTAGATGCAGCAATTGATAGAGATAACAACGCAACGGTTTTATGTGCATTTACGCACATACCATGTAGAATAGAAGCGACTTCGAACCAGTAGTATAAGGACCGGAGAACGACTGGATATGGATGTAGAGAATTCTTTATTCTTTTGACTATGGCTATGTAAAGGGCTGCGAAGGCACTGGATAAGACCTATAGAGACATGGTTGCTTGGTGGGAATGTTGTTGTCTTTTGGAATTTCTTGAGAACTGACTTGGCGGCCAAGAATACATACATTGGAGATGCGGTGAAGTGGAAGGGACTAGGCCAGAAAATGATATCTTACCCATCGACTATAAATCAAGTTGTTACGACGGATAGACCGTGAAGAGAAAATGAGGCAAAAGGAACCAACCAAGAAATGGAAAACAAATTAAGCGCTCTATCTCTTGCTCCAATATTTTTTATCCTACTTTCTTTCCTCTTCTTTTCAAATATTTCATTCTTCAAATCAAAAGAATCGGCCAGGAATTATACATAGGTAACTCATTATGAAGAATTGCTCTACAATTTCCCTTTCCTTCCTTCATATCGATATTATCCAAACATCTTTACAACCCAATCAGCTATCAGTTGGGCAACCGAAACTACGGTAGCTCAACAGAACGATAAATTCACATATTTCTCCCTCAGTCTTACCCACCCGACTATGTATCTGGCTAAGTGGTGGCTAAGCTGGGTTAGATCTCATAATGATCAAATAATTGCATGAAAGTGTCAAAAGCTTATTTAGTTTCAACTTTTTCTCTGTGTCTCACGTTAAAACGAGAAGGAAGCTGTAGAAGAGATGCAAGTACTCGGATGTTGCAAAGGAAGAATCATATCTCCATCTGCTTCTTCCTATACTTCCAAGTACAGGAAGGAAAAATGAGAGCATCACTTTATATCCCAGTCCCTACAGGATACAACTGGAGGCTAAGCATGCGAGTACAATGACAGGAAAAATTGCTGCAAAGCTAAAAAATGACGCTAGTCATCATACCACGGCATAAAAAAGATAATAAATTGGAGAAATTAATGTAAATGTATGACTGTCGGACACCCAATTAGTGGCGCCTTTCACCCTGTGTTTTTGAAATACAAATAGACCTGCGGTATTTACAAGTCGAAACTACCTCTTAAAGATCTTGAATTGATCTCGTTCACAGATGCATTCACCCATCCATACGTCACCTATTGGTTCCACTCATATAAAATTTAGAAAAGTATCTAAGTTATCTACAAACCAAATAAGGATGACGAAAAGCAGAGCTAAAAAGAACAAAAGGACAAATGTAAACATGACTCAGAGAGTTGAATAAAACTTTGCTAATGCTTTCTCCACAACATAGGCACATAAGTTATATTGCCATTCACTATATTCTTTTCCAATTTCTTGTACTGTTAATACTGGGCATAAATATAAGCAATAAGCACATCTAGAGATAAACATAAGACGTCGACGTCGTCAATGTTACGATTATGACACATGGATTTTTCTTGTAGACTACTGGAAGGCTAAGAGGCTCGTGAATGGGCACACACAGAGTGACGAAGCATTAGGAGAAAAGCAAGTCTAGTCCTGTCGATCTTTTCACGGATAGACATTCTCAGTTTGCCATTTAAGTATAAAAATAAGGATAGGATGAAAAGGGGTAGAATATGGAGAACGAGGAGGACGGTGAGGGCAAAAATAAGGAGAAGAGAAAGCGGAAAAGAATTCAAGATAGTGCTTCTTTGGTTCCTCGAACATGAATTTCACTCACCATCGATTTTACTTCATTGTAATTTTTTCATCTGTCGCTCTCATTCAGAGTCTCCCACTCTGTTTAACTTTCACTCTAATTCTATAGTCTCATTGGAAATGTGAGCTAGTTGAATGTACACGAGGAGGCGACCCATTCTCTTTTGCCCACAGTTTTACAACCCCATTCCTATTCGTATTCCTCAATTCGTTCCAAAAACCATGTAGAGAGGACTAAGGCGAAGACTGAGAGAACTGAAAATAGTTTACCTCGTCTACTTTCGCCCTCCTTATTCGACTAAATGGAAAATTTAAGCTAAGGATTTTAGCTGAAATCGCTTCGGAAACTCGGATCTACTATCAAATAACAGTTTTAGATATCTTGCTGACGGTTGGAAACATGTTCCACTTCGACCTTCATCATTAAATAACCTGTAAAGTTTGCCTTCCCCTTGGTAGGCAACCAACCTAAATCTACTATGCCATCAGAAGATGATCAAAAAATTAATCGGCCCATTCCTTCTATTTCCCACTCTGTTTCCATAAAACCAATCTGCTTTCTCCTCCTCTATTTCCTCCTGTACTTGTTTTCTCTCTCCACGCAGCTCCTCTTCTCCTGAGTGTCTGTTTTGTAGTCATGTCCCAAGTTTTTCTGGGTTTTTTGGCTTAAGCTTTCTCCAGCATGTCTATAGTTTTCACTCTTATCTCTTACTTTCTCTCTGTTAGACTCCTTATATCCCAAAGCTAGTCTCCTCTAACTCACGCATATCCTTTCCTGGAGTCCTTCGTTCTACCATCGTCGTCGAGGAACTATCATGAAGATGAGATCTGTTTCTTTTGCCAAGGGGCCCATCTGCATAATTACATTTCTCAACGATAACTTGCTTTATTCTATTACATACAGCTTTCATTTTTTAACTTTAGTTTGACATAAACTTCAACTTGGCATAATTCAATGCGCACAATTTACCAATGTTCCCCCGATATCCCAATTTTCCATCTAAATACAATCATATTAGTACTAGGACTTGCCCCATTCTCCGACGCTTTCTCTGTCTTTTATTTTTTGCTTTACACTTTCTTTCTAAGTAGGCACTTGATACGATTACTAAGAACTTCTATAAGAACAAACTAAACGTGCTTTTACTCTTGCTACTTCTGCTTTCCACAATCAACTCGACACTCAATCATCCTTTCAAGGTGGCGTTCATCCTATCGAATAGCCTATGGAAGGAATATCTGTCAGACTACGATTACTACGTCTGCTCCTCCATGTCCTGTCATTAATTTTATTCGTTTTTCCACCAACTAATCTTCTATTTCCATAGTATATTTTGGAGCAAAATTGTAGCAGTAGCTTTACGTTTTACAGATATTAGATTCAGTGTGCATCCTCATAAGTCTCATTTTGAATTTCATCAATTTAGACATTCCACTCATGCTCAACAATGTAAATTTGAACAGAAATAAAGAAGCTCAACTTTGAAAATACGGATTTAAATTACATCTGAATATTCAATTTGTTCTTCCTAGTGCATTAAGAGCTTACTACTGAAACGCTGCGTGCTTTACTTCGTAAAGGGATTGAAAACAAAAAATAGCATGAGCTGGGCGTATCAACTTCTGATTATTTCAAACTACGTTCCATTCAAGACTTCAGTTCGAGGAACAATTATATCCCTTAAAATACTACAACGTTAAACGATGCACTAATACTAATCAAATCATCACTAATCTCACCATACTAATGAGGCAAATACTTGTTAAATTAGAACTTTAAAAAAAGCGAAGTTTTGTGTTACTTGTTGTTTTTATAGTAAAAGTGGGGCGTCGTCTAACTTTTTTTCTGCCTTTCAAATTTTTTAAAGGCCAAAAAATTTCAAAATGGAATTTCAACCGGATACTCCCGTTCGTACAATATACCATTTTGAAGCTAATCGCATGCAAAATACGAATATCATAGACTCCGAATTGAACTTTGACACAACTTTAACCCATGTAAAGTTAGTTCTGTTGACTGTTTTTAAACATTTTTGAAAATACATCAAAATTTGAACACTGTATTCAACCGTAAAGTTTGCATCTGTCATCTCCGTGTCATTTCCGTTAAAATGATGCATTACACGATACAGATTGGATAGAAATATTAAAGTTTTAAACTTTAATCTCTATCCAATAAATAAAAAAAGGTAATTAAATACTTTAGTAATTCGTATAATAGTTGTTTGAACTTTGAATATACTTTTGATCCATTTGTATGCGTTGCAATGTGGGTACAGTTCACACTTATTGGTTTGATAAAATGGAAGTATAAGCATAGTTTTTCTAGGTGCAAGAAACAGCAGCAGTGGAAGTTGCATTATCCAAATTTTACTAATCTATGCTACCAATTTAATATCAAATGTAGTGTGTATGTATTCATTCAATAACTCAACTTTTTCAGTAAGTACATACTTCTCAGTACAGTGAAGGTAAAATGTGAGTCTCATTGGCAGCTTCCGTTTTAATATGGCGCTTATATTACCTGTTTCCCAATTACAAAGCCCTGCTCCTAGAGAGTTTCTGCAGAACATGCTATTACTGAAGCGTAACCTCGGAGCCCATTAAATTAATAAACGAAATATTTGTAATGTGTGCTACCTTGTAAATTGGCCAAAAACAATGATCTCGTCTTAACTACTTTTGTCAGGAACGAGATCACCCAAAAGTATTAGATTTTACAGGTCTTAGATAAGTGACAAAAGATATTTTACTGTTTAATGGAGGCTAAGGCTCTATTCCCAATTAGTTCAAGTTATTTATTTAGAAGTTTTAAACGAGGTACACATGAAACGTCTGGGAAAGCAGCAGAGAAATAGAATAGGAGTGAAAGCAGATGGAAAGTAATTAAACTTTGATTTTGATCTTTCCTTTAAGAAGAGCACTTAAAATTCTTTGGGCTGGCTTAATTCCAGTTCTTCTATTCGATAACTTCCCTGAAACAAGTTTATATAGCAGCATGTCCTCAATTAAATTTAAATATGTACTGACAAACGATTTACATACATATTGCTCAGCTGCAGATATTCTATGACAGGAGGAAAACATAAGCAGTTTGAATTAATGTGCCGTAGGCTGTAAGTATTGTGGGCCGTAGCTGCTTCGGATCGTGCCATACGAACTGACGATTTAGGGTCGCAAGTGTTGACTTAATAAAAAATGAAAGTACCGTTGACTGCACGCACACCATGATTTCATAAATCTAATGTGCTAGACTACATTAAAAAATATAAATTTCAATCCTACCAAAATTACAACAGAACTACGATTTGAATATGTTAGGAATAGTGAAGGAATTTTTTTCTTACTTTGGTAGACTGAAAACAGAATACGTAATATCTTACTCAACTAATTGTGTTTCTAAACTACGATGTGCATGTTATTCAAACTATACTGTCAATAGCAATGACAAGTCATTCATTTGGGGATACAAAAAAATATTCCCAGGATTCAAATAGACAAAAATATTTTTGCGTAGAAAACAGACGGGTGCGTTCATATTATAAGAATGTGATTTTTATTGCGTTGTGTAACATGACTGTTAGAAAGAATTAATCGTCACTGTTGTTTACTATCTTCGAATGTAACTGTAATTCCAGCCTCCAAGCTAGTCCAGTACGGTTGATGGTAATGTGAATAGTGCGTACGGGGAGTCCAACTCCTCAAACGGGAGTTGGACTCCCGGAGGATAAACTCACAAGGGATTGGACTCCAATGAGTAACTCCATTGACTCACGTAATATACGGTATTCGTATTAAGGAAATGTGTGCGGAGTTTGGGTTTAAGGGAGTTGTCCATGATAAGAAGGTAGATGCACGTGGATACTGAAGTGTGTAGGAATATTAAGGTGTATGAGAGACATACTCAAAGAATAAGATCAAAGAACAAGGACTTCGAGAGAAAATCGTATGGATTTTTATGTGTTGCAATTTTACGAATAAGGTAGCTACTTTTATTGCTTTGCAGATTTATGTACTACCGTTTTTATTTGTTGGCTCTTCCATTTTATAGTTTAGAAGCTTCCCGTCTGTTGGGGGAAAGTGCTTTTTCCCGCACAGAGTCGTTCGTCAGTTATGTGACGTTTGGATACATTGAGTGCGACTCTGACTGCGGAACTGTGTGGAACGCGCGTGTGTCCTCTAGGTGAAAGCCAAAGTACGAGCAGCCAGATATCTTCAATTGTCATTTACTCAACCAAGACACTGTGAACTGACAAAGGGAGACCACTTTTTCTTTCAATTGTTTTTTCCTTTCTTTCCTTTCGCTTCCTTTCACTCCTTCCTCACCTTATCCCCATGGTTGTCTTCCCGTTGTCGTCCTCCAGACTCCAGACGAGACTGCAACCAAATATTTTTCGTTGTCCTTCTTCTTCCTTTCGCCAAACATTCTACCAAAAGTCTGTTTCCAAATAATTCACACTCTCTTCGTTCAGGTACTGGGAGCATTACAGTTATATAACCTTTCGTTCTTTGTACTACAATTGAGAAAGGAAAAAAACTGCTCAATGATCGAAACTTTTTATCAATCCATACTTAAACTCCCCTGTGATGTTATAAACTATTGCTAATTTTAGTTAAAAATATTCTTAACTCTCTCTTAGTCATCCTATCATCAAGGAAGTAAGGAACAGAGTAGACGAGAAGAATATCCAGTGTTGACTTTGTGCTGTCGATTGTCAATATACTATGCACGGCTCATTTACAATTGTCTAATTTTTCAGATTGCGTCGTAGGGTGATCTGGATGAAGACTGTGTTTGAGGAGCTACGAGAGAGAAAGCATGAAGGAGAGATTGAAATAAACGCACATTCAGGAAACACTAGAAATTCTTCAATAACTTTCACCTCCACATTCTCGTAAACCTTGATTTACTCACTTTCCATTCAGCAACTCTGCGAAAGAGTAGAGAGATACTTTCGACTTCAAACAAATTTTCTCTACGCATATATCTACGGGATCACGTCGATATATACAAACGACCAGCAACTACTACGAAATCTTAGTTAACCTTGTCGTTAGAATCCTATTCCGTTGCTCTTTCCTTGAGTTCCATTCCTCCGGCTTATTCTTCCTCTTTACTACGCCTCGTTTGGAGATGAAGCGTTTCCCTCACTCTGTCTCCGTTCTCTGCTTACTCTACTACTGGGCTGAACCTATCTACCTACGTGAATGCCTGCCTACATGAATGTATGTACACTTGAAGTAAGTCCTTTTATCAATTCAATATTTCCTCCGTTATCTTTACTGCATAAGCCGAGTGAAAGTGAAGTCGAGTGAATCTCAAGTGACTGACTCATTTCTATTCACATCATAGCAGAGCAATAATATTATGCGCACCTTTGATTCCATCCCCAGATACACCAAATGCCTACATGATCAATGTGGAAGTACATACTATCACTATGATAGTGCTCGGTTGCTATAGTTTATAGGAAAAGTCTGGGATATTTTCCTTCTGCATTTCATTGAGCACATTTAAAATATACATACATTAGGGGATTTTGGAGAGATCATTCGCAGACGTATTCATCCGCTCAACTTACATATCTGTATTTTATATAAACGATTTACTTACTTTGTGGTCTTGATAGCTAGTATGTTAAAAATCTATCAATTCAAATCCTAGGTACTTTCTTTTCAAAGCCAAACGTAGAGAAAGTAAACTCGCTTTTATACAACTTAGATACATGCAAACGTGTGCAAATACATATATACATACAAACGTCTATAAATGCTTTTATTCATACAAACGTCTATACATACATATTTACATACAAATGTCTATACATACATATTTACATACAAACGTCTATACATACATATTTACATACAAACGTCTACACATACATATTTACATACAAACGTCTATACATACATATTTACATACAAACGTCTATACATATATATTTACATACAAACGTCTATACATACATATTTACATACAAACGACTATACATACATATTTACATACAAACGTCCGTACATACATATATACATACGAACGCCTATGCATACATATATACATACCAACGCCTACGCATACATATATACATATGAACTCCTGTGCGTACATATATACATGCGAACGCCTATGCATACATATATACATACGAATGCCTATGCATACATATATAAACACAAACGTGTACATATACACTCATACGTATATGCACACAAACTAAAATACATACACCTAAACGTGTATACATGCATATAAACGCGCATATACCAAAATGCATATATACAAACGTATATAAATGCATACAAACCTTTATACATGCAAACAAACGTGTATACATACATACAGGCATACATGCTAACGTGTATGCATCCCTAAAAACGTGTATACATACATAAATAATAGCGTGTATATCATTACTGCAGATGCAAAATAACTGGTATCCAAATTTCCTTCAAAAGCAATATGGCCGAACTCCAGTGCACACTAAATTCAAAGTGGCCGAACTCTATTTTTACCATCCTTACAGTTGCTTGATATAGCGTTGAATCAAAAAAATGGAGATTGGCCACTTTGCTTTTAATAAAATTTGGAGATCGGCCATTTTGCATCTACATTAACGATATATTGTCGTAGTTAGCGAATTTACTGACTATTCGTCAACTTCGACGATTATTAATATTATTATATTCAACTTGTATACTTATTTTTGCTTGCTTTATTTATTTTCAATTCAATTCAGGTTCTTTCGGGCATTACCCATAACACGATGTCACAGTAATAATTGTATTTAGGAGGTTAACAACAAAGAGTATTTTACAAAGTTAACTAGCTGTTCAATTAAATCAGGCTCACAAGATTTTAAGAATTTGAAAACTTGAAATTTGTTAAGGTGATGAAGATTGTATTGTTAAAAGTATTTGGTCCTTATATGCTTATACATATTACATGACGTCAGAAAGTGGTACATACTATTTACAGAGTCAGATCCACAGTAAATGCAGGATTCGCGATCATTAAATGCTATTCGCATATTTTTGAAAGATAAATAATTGCTGGCTAGCCTAAGTTGCGAAAAAATCCGAATATAGTGAATAGGAAATAAAAGAGTGAGGTACACGGCAAAAACTGGAGGATCTGTATCTTATCTGACTTTCGTCTACTCTTCATATCTAAAACACGAGTTAGGCTACATCAGATCTGCATCTTGAGATGCAAAAAGTTTCTGAAGAAGATGAGCTTCAGATGTTGTTTAATTGAAATACTGATGCCTGCTACGTTTTTTTACACTACGTAGGTAGGTGTTGCCGAGGTGATTATTAAATGCTATTCTAATGAAGATTAGATGATATACACAATGTAAGTTAAGATGCAATTCTTTTAATTTTGAAGATGCTATAAGTTAACGTGCTGAAGATGCTGAATAAAATAATTATATTAACAAACGCCAGGTAAATACCTTTGAGTACATTAGAATGAGACACGTAACGGAACTTATATAATTGTATTAAGTCAAATTAATATATCTTTTGAGGCTTTAATCAATTACGAAATAAACGTAAACACAAATTTTGAAAACCTCTCATCGTCAGTATAGAATGAACATGCTGGTTCATAAAATGTCTCGGATTCATTTACGTAAATATTCCAATAACTCATGACCTCCTGTAAGTAACTCCCTAGCCTTAAATAACGGAACAGTAAAAAACCAAAAAATATAAATAACTCCCCACAAAAAAAATAAAATAAAATTCAGTTTTGCAATAAATGCCCATCTTGAATAATTCTATAACAACTCCCCTATCTGGGCATTGCTTTCTAAATAATATCCCAAGGAGTCACTGGAATATTTACGGTACTTGTAAATTGCAAAACAGCTTTCAAATTAATTAATTAATTTAAAAAAGAGCAGCTTTTCCTCCAATGTCCGCGAAAGAGTAAGTACAGTAAAATCCTAATTTGGAGTCCAAAAATAAATCCTAGCCGTTATTGAACTCAGGTTTTTTGACACGCCTTGATTTTGAAAATGAAGCCAATGATTGAGATTCTGATTCCTGGAGAGAGAAAAAATTAGGTGTTACATAATTAGAACTGATTAATTATTGGAGAAGTATATATTATGGAATTAACTCTAATTTTAATTACCAAACTTTAAAAAATTGAACTGCTTTTTCCTTCTACGTCCAAGAAGGGGTAGGGGCACTAACATCCTAAATTCGATTCCGAAAAACGATCTTACTAGTTAGAAGTTGAACTCAAGTATTTTGAAACACCCTGATTTCGAAAATCAGGACAATGAATGAGAATGATTACTGGAGAGAACAACAAATATTTTTTCCATAATTAGAGCTGATTATGGGACAAATAAATATGCAATTGACTCTAACAAATTTTGAAAAACGAGTAGTAGAATGAACATAACTGGTAAACTAAATACCTCGGATTCGATTTACTTGTGTATTCCAAAATTGCTTTCAAACTTATTAAGAAATGGAGCAGCTTTTTTCTCCCATATCGGCGAAAGAGTAAGGACAGTAAAATCCTAATTTGGAGTCCAAAAATCAATCCTAGCTGTTGAACTCAGATTTTTTGAAACATCTTGATCTTGAAAATACAGATGACGATTGAGTTTCTGATTACTGGAGAGATAAAAAATTAGATGCTCCATAATTAGAGCTGATTAATTATGGGAGGAATAAATATTGTGGAATTAACTTTTATTTGAATTGTTAAATTGATTGTGTTTCAAAACCAAACTTACTTGCCCTTAATAAAAATCTTTCCTGAGACTTCGGTAAAGCCATAAAATTTAGGTGAATTTCCAAACCTCTGCATTTATCGTTTTTCTGTCAGGCTTTTTAATTAATTACATAAATCTTAGCTGTTGAACTCGAGGTTTTTGAAACATCTTAATTTCGATAATGAAGACAAGGGTTGAGGCAACGATTACTGGAGAAAGAAAAAATTAGGTATTCCATAATTAGAGTTAATTAATTAGTTGAGAAATAAATATTATAGAATTAACTCTAATTTGAATTACCGAAATTGATTGTAAAGAAAGACGCCTTCAGATTAATTAAAAAATTGTACAGCTTTTTCCTTCCACGTCCAAGAAGGATTAAGGGCAGTAAAATCCTAAATTGGATTTCAAAAAGCGATCTAAGCAGTTGAACTCAGGTTTTTTGAAACATCTTGATTTCGAGAACAATAATTGAGGCTCTGATTGAGAAAAAATTAGTTGTTTCATAATTAGAGCTAATTAATTACGGGAATATGTTTATAGAAAGGCTCATATGAGTTGGTGATTCTTATAGTATCATCCTGTCTGCTTTGATCAAAGATATAGCTTTAGATTGACATATAGCTTTAAATTGAGTAGATAGTGTCACAGGGCACTGTGATTCCCACACTGTATTTTTTATATGAGCAGGTCAGTTCTACTCCATTCAGGTGTTGTCCAAGTTAAGCAAAGTAAATAACCTGTTGTAGCAAATCTTTGTAAGCCTCTCCGCGGGCATGGTTAGGATTCGAAGCCACATTTTTAAAGCAGATATTTCATCATAACAATATAATTTAGATCTTCCTGTTTCAAATCTAACCAAATACCCCGGTGTGCGGCAGCCAAAGAAGCTTTTTAAGAAACTGGTTCTGCACAGACTCCACCGTATCCAAGTATCGTAAGCTCCAAACTGGAGCTGCGTACATTAAAGAGGAAACACAAATAGCATCAAACATTTCCATTTTTGCAACCCATGACCTTAATTTAGAGTTTCTAAAAATGTTAAATGCCGACCCAACTGCAGTTTGCTTTACTTGTCATTTGACTGGCAGCTTGCCGATATTCCAGAACTATTGAATGCTACACCAGGATAGACGTACGAGTTGACAAGGACTCCCGATTAGAACTTGAGCAGGCTGGACGTGCGGTGCATTAGGTCTGACAGGGATATAAATATCCCAAAGAA
>JAQFZC010003450.1:0-18742 GCA_034695205.1 Dicyrtoma fusca
TAGGTATAGGCTGTAACGATAAACGGAACAACTATCGACCCCAACCAGCGTTATGTATTTTTTGCATCGTCCCTAAGCAACTGTTCACTACGGTGAGTCGAGCCAGTGCGCTCTGGGGCTCTAAGTAGCTATTCCGTATTGTCATTTTCTCCGGAGTTTGCATAATAATGTAGTACCTAATTACCTAATATATATTTGAAATATCTGTCATCCATTGTACATATGAAAAAGTTGGTAGAATCAGAAGAACGTAGTTCCTGCTCGTTGTAAATGCTGAACGTCCGTAACTAATGGATTGTTAATTGTACAACGAATTTCTTAATCATTCGAAGCAACTTCGTGTTCATATTCATATGATATTTTGAATTTCGTAGCTAGCTACATATGTTATTAAAATAATTAAATTTTAAAATATATATGTATACACCTACATATATCATAAACAACTTTAAACAAGTTTTTAACTGTAACTTTTAATTCAATATTAATTAAGTATTTGCGCGAGTAACGAGAGATGTATATTTAAATATTGAGAGAATCTCAGAATGTATTTACAGTACATACATATGTATGTAATAAATTTATTATTTGGAAACAAAATGCGTCGTTCTATTTGCATTAGTAGACACTAACCATGTACTAGATTTTTAGGACTGTGATAATAGTAGTTCGATAAACGTCAAACTTACGGGTCGCATACGTACGGCATTATTTTTATCATTATGAATTTGATTATACCACTAATTAATTTTAATTATAAGCTCAAAAGATAATTAAAATTGACGGAAATATATGATATATAAAACAGATATATACAATGACAGAACAATAACCTATAAAATTTAGTTGATTCACATAAGAAAGTGTATACACTTGAATGTATTCCAAGGAAGGAATTCAAAATTAACCAGAACTACGTATGCATTTGAAATAACTCCTTCTTTAAGTGTTTATGTCACAGTTACGCACTGTAATTATGAGCAGCATCGAGGGATCATTGTAAACGTGTTAGCTTTGCTCGTTTTTCGAAAGTTTTTTCGAGTACACATTTTAAGGGTATAGGAATTAAATTACTAATTTCGTAATTTCGTCTCTGAATCGAGTGGAAGGTTCGATATTTAGGCGAAGTATAATCAAAAATGCAAATCCACCATTTTATTTCCTTCCTATCGTACATAGTAGCAGCTGTAAGCAGTAACACTTTAAGTTGGCATACCATTTATTATGTATTATTAATAATTATTATTCTTGAACGTAGTTTCGGTTTCATATATTATATAGGTACTTTTATTTTTTATGAATTTTACATGCCTAAAATTTAAAATCGAAGTATGTGTATTGCAGAACGCCCAGTTCCTCTTTGAGAATATCTTTAGAAGTGAGCAGGAGCAAAATACAGGAGAGGTAAACACAAACAAGAAACAAGATGGATTTTTGCAGGAAGCAGTGCAGCCAAGTTTTTTAGCGTCCCAAGTGGAACATCTAGATTGGGCAGTGTCGCCACTTTCGTCTTTCAGAGCTCTGATCAGAGGTAAAAAAGTCATCCAGTGCCATGGACAGCCTGTTCACATCCAACCCGAAGTTTTTAATATAGATCACAAATGTTCCAGAGGCGAATCTAGCACACCTCGGGACAGTGAATCAAACAATGCTAAGAATGCCAAGAATTCGCATGAACCGGCTAAATTTAACGTTAGTTTCATGAATTGTCACCTTTTTTATATCAGTTTTTATGGTCTTCTTACCACTAATAATAATTAAGAGCCCATACATACGTGTAGTTCCTAAAACTGAAACTGGGCTTTTAACATCATTTTGAAAAGTGTAGAGTGGCGTGTCGGTTTAGACAGCAAGGCTTATTGAGTACTGATGGACAATTTGATGGCGATGCATGGGACAGTTATATCGACTCCAATTGGCCACTTGAAATGAAAGGGGATTTGAAAGTAGGTTTTCAAAAATGCACTGCTGATGGTAAACACAAGGCATTAATGGACTTAATGGAATGAATGAGCTTGTTCTTTAACATTTCTTGAACTATGTACCGGAAATTAAAATACAATTTCCTTCACAAATTCAATTCCTTTTGGATATTCAATCAATTTGCATTTGCGACTTTGCTTTGCAGTGAAATTTCTCCAAGATGAACATGATAAATCTTGTACCGCCATGGCTCCCATTATCGGCTGTTTAAGACGTGCTTATTACGAGGTAATTTCAATTTTTCAGATAACTGCGTGTAAACAGAAATGCAAATATTTTTGTAATATGTTGATTTTTAGTCTTGCGATGAATTCACAGAAGACTTACTTACAAATTATTATCCCGAAAGTTTTAGCACATTCACATCTTACAATGATTGCAAAGGTCAAGAAGTAAATTGGCCAGAAGATTACCGACAGAGTGATTTAGCGTGTAGACGGAGCGAAAATTCATACACGGTAATTTTAAAGCTTTAACTGAATGTGCTTCGATCTTCTATTCGATTGCATAGTCATCGAGTAATTAGCATAATATGTACCAAGCTGTACAAAATAACCTATACATACGCAATCTTGTTGCACAATCGATGCTCTGAATGGTGAAATGAAAATACATGTACTTACACAGTGTCAGCAGAGATGTTTATGGCAAAACTATGGTTTCCTACAAAAGGACGGTGACCCAAACTGGGAGATACTTGAAAAATTCAAGGAGAGCGTTTACCCAGAAACTGCAGCTTCAGAAATCAATTCGGAGTTTCGTGAATGTTTAACCAATCATCCTCCAGGGCGTTACGACCCAGCAAATCATTGCACCACCTCTAAACCATTTTACAAGTGCATTCACCGTGCTCTATTTAAGGTACTAGCTGCCAAAACGGGTATCGTTTTGTTTTAAATAACTTTTCTAACATTAATTAAGAACTAAATTTGAAATTACCTAAATTGCCTGCAGCGCTACCTTACAGAGCAAGTCCTAGGGTTCAAGTTCAAGCAATACACCTCGTGCTCAGGCAGAATTTATCCATTTGTTAATTTTATTACAGGTATGCCGACCAAAAGACTTCCTCATCCCGTACCCAGAACAATAATGGGAGTACAGCCGACTATGTATGTACACTGAAAATGTACGTTATGTACGTTATGTAGTTATATTATATAATACGTGTGATTTAGTAATATTTAGTACTTATACGAGCTGCCTGATCTTCTTTGCGTATCTGACCACACATTGAGTTATTGAGTTACACTAGCAACATTCCATTTACACGCTCTACAAATGCAACTAAAGCTATAGTGATTTTTCTGAACTTTAAACATACATCGGTCATTCAGTTCTAGATCTATAAATATTAAGCGGAAAAATATTAATACGGGGCTACGTGTTTTACTGGCTTGTTAGCAATTATACCAATTTTTTGGCTAATTAAACACGCAACTGTAAACGTATACATATTTACAACATAAAAAGAACCAAATGAAAAACAATAATTTATTGCTTGACAAATGAAATACAGCTTTTAATTAATATATTATTATTCATTCAAAATTTGAAACCTCAGCTTTAAACGCTCCATAAATTCATCAACCAGAGTAAAATCCAAATGCTCATTAATAAATAAATAAGTAAACTAAATTTGCTAGATGAGGAACACATTTAAGTAGGTACTAGAAAATGAAATATAAATACAACAGCTAAATTATAAGTACCTACTACAAATTTATAAACGGAACACGGAACCAATTTTAAATCAAGAAAGCAACAATAATGACATTGAGAATATTTGTAGATAAGTACCTAGGTATACTGCCATTCCAATACCGCACTGGCAACACAATAACTTCCAAAAGAAAACGAACCTGTGTAATGTGAATCAATAAATGAGGTTACAGTTGCCCGTTCAAAGGAATGGAATCTTGAGATGTGATCGAGGTAGTGCTGCCGGTCTTTTCGTCATCACAACCAGATTCAGCCAAGCTTCTTAACTCTGTTTCAACACAGGTATTGCCTTTGCCGTCAGTAGAGGAAATTTCCCCTTCATTACCTAGTCCAGTTTCCTTGCATTCCGAAGGAACTGTGGTTCCGATGTCTTCCATACTCTCCAGTTCCAGTGATGCATTTTCACTTGTACAATCTAATTCGTCCAGATGTCCATTAGCAGAATTCTCAGACGGATGCTCTTCTGTTAGTATTTGCATTGGTAACTCCTGAGTAGGGAGTAGAAGTCGGGAGTCCCGGCCACTACCTTGTCTTCCATAAAACGAGGCCCAATGTGTGAGGTACATGTGGCTGGATACTTGTCCAATATTTGCCCTTACTGCACTGCAAATTGGACACTTGACATGCCCAATGGCATCTCTGTGACAACTCTTCAAATGAAGTAGTCTGTGTTCATTAGTCGTGTAAGTGTTGAAGCAAAGTGAGCATCGGTAGATTCCATGAGTTTTCAAGCATTCAGAGATGATGTTCAATCGCTTGGAAACTCGCTTGCATACGCCGCACGTCAAAGCACTTCGAAGGGATTCAATGGAGGACAAATCTTTATTATCCATGGAATTCAAAGACGATTTTCCAACACTGTCAGGAATTTCCAAAACACGTCTAACTCTTTTAGGTGAATTCTTCATTTCATTTATCGGTTCTAAACTCTTTCCATACTCCGCTTCTAGCTGTTCAATGAATGAGCATGACTTAAGATGAGCCAACAGATCACATGATGCGAAGGATACAGAACAAACTTTGCAGCGGAAAATCGATTCAGACATGCTCTCAATTGTAGCACTCAATTCTACATGGTCTGTAATTAAGTGTGTACTTAAATTCTTCACCGTGGATCCACAGACAGGACAGTCAATTTCAGTTACATCCTCTGCATTTTCATCGAACGGACAGACTTGATTTTCTGTCAAAGCCTCTGTGACTGCTGTAACCGCAGCCAGTCGACTCTGTAGTCTAGCACTTTTAGGATTAGTGCCCAACATTTTAATTACATGCTCGTCACGAAAATGTTCAAAAGATACAGTTGGACTTGACTTAAAAGCCTTACGGTAAGGGCGTTTTCCAGATCCAACCGAATGAGTGATATTCCTTTGCTGGTTCGATGAGCTAAGTTTGATACGTCCAATATTACTTTTGAACTTACTGCCAGATCCAAGTTGGTGTCTTTGTTCAGACTCGACAATAAGAGATTCTGCTTCCTCGGTGTGGCCACTAGAGTCTAAACTACGAGATTCACTTTCCGTAGCTCTTGCAACTTGTAAGTTAGGGCTCTCATCATTTGTTGGACACCATTGACTTGCATACTTACGATAGTACCGAGTAGCTTTACTCTGCTTGGTTGGCCTTCCACAGCGATGATTTGAATTGAGATGCGCGTGGAAATCTTCAGGACCGTTAAATTTTTGACCACAATTAACGCAGATCAGTTTATCCTCTGAAATCACATGACTTAATCGCTTCTTATACTCAGCGTGATTGTGGATAGAATGCACCACAAATCCATAAAGAGTTATATATCTTCGAGGGCAAAGTGGGCATTTGAAATTGCCGTAATGTCCTTGTCTATATTTCACGACAGTTTCCTCATAATTTTGTCCACTGGACCCATTGCAAGCTACGTGATGTACATACGCCTTCACCGATGAATCTGACGAATGGTTACAAGTAAGACACGCATACAGCCAACGAACTTTATCTTGTCCGTCCAGTGAAACCTTCGATTTTACCTTATAGATTCTTTTTGCATTCGTCCTTTGCACAGGTCCAGTGCCCGTTTTGAAAATTGGTTGTTTCGGAACTTTAAAAGCTGGCAGGGAGCTACTTGATGTAGATGTACTGCACCCCGTACCTGATACTGATTGATTCACATGACGAAATTCTTGCAGTTTAGCCCTTCCTTGCGAACCGTTGAAGGAAGGAATTTTGGATAGTTTTATAATTGGGACCACATTTTGTGGAAGCTGCTGTTGCTTATGTACAACATCTTGCCCTGTAAAATCATCGGGTATACCGACCACGTTATGATAGACCTTTTCGTGGCGAAACACTCCTTTTGTATCAATGAATCTAAGTTTGCAAAATGTGCACTTAAAAAGACCATTTGCCTGATGACGTGCAATATGCCAGAGCCATTTAGTGTTCTCTTCGAAAGTGACATCACATACAGTACATTGCATTTTCGACACCTTAGCTGACCCTGCTTTCAAAATTCTGGGTAACGATGGGCTGCAGCCAGCTGCCAGTCGCTTGCTAGGAGCCGACTGTATTCCGTAGAAAGCAGAAAAACTCGAAGCAGGCTCTTCTTTCCTACCAGTCGTGTCCTGATTTTTAGTATGCATATTCGTTGGAATTTCATCCTTGCCACGGTCAGCAATACAGCCCCAATTCTCAGAATCTCCAGCTCTCTGCTGAGACGAAGTGCCTTGAGTATTTAAATCGTTACCTTTTCGGACAACACCAGGTTCGTGATTCGATCCTTGTTCAACCCTTACTCCTGACATAGTAGCTGATCCGGAGGTATGTTTCTGAAGTAGTTTTATATCATCAAAAATTTTGTCATTAGAATTCAAGTTCCATTCTTTTGAAGTCTGTTTCTGGTTTAGGCAAACCGTACTATCCAACCAGTATGTTGGTCCCTGATTAGTTCTTGTCAACGCAGAATGAGCATCATCAGGACCAGAAAGACCTGCAGATCGACCCAGCTCGATGTCGTAATCTTCCACAGCAGGTTGCGGAGTTTGCGGAGCAATGGTTGCTTCTGCTTGTATTTTTGAAGCACGGTCGGGTTGTTTTGCCAAGGTGATGGATGTGTCTGCCATAATTTTCCTACTTTCAGAACTTAACTGAAATGTAAACTTATCCAGTCCAAGTCCTAAGGCCGTCAACCACGTTGTCACTTCTGCCATATTCTCAACGCTGATAGCTACGTTTCGATGATAGCATAGAGCCAGAATCACATTCATAGTTTCAGCATTGATCTCTGGAATTATAACGGTGCTCGGCTTGTGGGGCTTCTAAAACACGCAAACAAAAACAAAATAATTTGATCAAGTAGTAAGACAATTCTATGTATCATGCGTTTCCGTCTCTCGTCACTCGTCATACATCGTCATCAATTTATATAATTACATAATCCGTAATATGCATCTATAGACATGATTTTGACCGTACCTGGTCTTTGAAAATATCCGCAAAATACGTGGACACCATTGATAATATTATCTTGTGAGCTTGAACCTGGCCTCCATTGCAATGAAAAGTAACATCACATTCTCTACCTACGATTTCACCCTTAGAAACGACACTCTCAAAGACAGGCAGAACGTGACGCCGTAGCCGTAACACTGGAAAACATTCATGTAAAAATAGTTAATTCACTCTACTCTGGATAGATTTTTTTTAAAAACGGCTGACTGTTGCAGCCAGTTTAGTAAGTATTTGAAGGATGTACCCACAGCAAAATTTGCCTGTATACATTGACACCTCAGAGAAGTTTCAGTTCATCATTCATATCCCTTCAGACATGTCAGACAAACCGTCACTACAAGAATAAATGTATATCTTACTTTTAGGCCTTTTGGAGGAATTCTCCGCTCCATCGACTTCTCTAATTTGTGTCTCCATGATATTATGCAGCAACCTGGAAAATGGAAAGGAAATGACATAGAATATTATATATACGTAAAACATATACAAGAGCCCGCTCAGGCTAACGCTCCTGCACTGCTGCCGTAAAAGCGACGGCCAATATTTGTATGCATGGACACTTTGGACACCGAACCTTACAAGCTCACGTTCTCTTTTGACTTCCAACTTTGGTTCGGGTTACTTTACGCTTGGCGATGGACAAATTAGTAACTACAAGTGAGTGGGGGTAGTAGTTTTTATCGAGGAAAGCGGAAGGTAAAATGTTACACTTGCCTTAACTTTAAACACATAAGTTGTAAGTGAAAACAAATCAATAATCATAATCGCTATACTTGTTCGGAGTAGGAAAGGAGTTGAGCTAAAGAAACCGTAAAACCATTCGCATACTGCTCAGGGAAAGGAGACGAGTAGAACGCGGTTCGTCTCGGTCTCAAGTCTCAACTGACAACGGACAAAGAAAGATATGCTTCCTCAATACCGGCGGCGATACCGGCTGCTTTTACTTCGCTATTAAACGACACTTTGAAGTTAGAATTGGGATTGGGGATAAGGATTTTACCACGAATGACGAAAGTCGTGTGCATGCAATACATTAATTTCTAAATGACAAATAGCTCAGTCTTCGCTAAACTCGTCTGTTTTTCAACTTTCAGAAACACCATTATTTATGCACTTTTTAAGCTACAGATTGCTGTTCACAAGTTTCACAGAGAAATGAGAATGATTACAGTATTTTTCAACGTAATAAACCTACCTGCTCTTGAGCGTTTCACGAGAAATGTGGTCCTTCACTCGAGCCCTAATTTCCAAGGGATATTTTCATTCACACTCCTATTTTGCAAAGACGGAAACTATGGTAATTTTTCCCTTGACGGTCAACATTTCTGGATGAAAATGGAATTCACGGATTCGTTTTATTGAAGTTGTAACTGTAAGTGTGCTCAGTCAATAAATAAAATATGTACTTGTACGAGGATTTATGCACTTGGTTTCGCCGGCACTTAAAGAGAAATGGAAGCGAGGAGAGAACTCCTACGGGACCTCACCGTCACAGCACGCCAATAAAGGACTGCTCAAACGGCTCAAAGCGCTGGAAACGTGAACACAGGGAAGACGGAAGGAATAAACTTCTCGTTTGAAAGAGCCAAAGAGCGGGAGTGTTTTAAAGGCTGAATTTTTGTTTGAATTTGGAATTTGGACAAGCTGGACTGGGACTTGGACAACAGTCGACAATGGAGATGACGTTGTTGGGACGATGTAAATTAATTAGGTAGGCAATTTAATTAAATTCTAAAGAAATTATTGTAAAACAAGACATTTTTTTGTGTTAGCAACGCATTAGAGAAAACAATTTGTATTTTATTGTTGTTCATATTATTGTTCATTGTGTCTGTGTGTGAGAATTTGTCCCAGGGAACGAGCGCTTACCAACCTACAATTCATACGGTGGCTATTATAAATAAGTTCTTTTGGTTTTTGACTTGGCTTAAGAAGACAAGACAGTTATGCCAAATGCCAATTATTTATTGTAAAATACCTTGAGGTGGACTAACAGTGGGTCACTGTCCCGTATGTCGATTTTGTTGTGATCGTGAGAGGAAGTAAGTGTCCTCCTAGATAAATTAAATTCAGAGGATGTATCTTGTTCAAGCCTGTTCCGAGGTATTAGGTAGGTCATAAATAAGCTTGTATGCATATACCATACCGATACCAAGTAGTAAGGTATGCACCAATCTTAATAAATTCCTTGCGTACGTGCGTACCTACGTGATGTACTTATTGTTAGTTAAAATAATTTTGATTAGGTAAGTATTTATAATAATTAAGAAGGTCAGCCCACTGCACTGTATGATTGGATAGTATTATAAAATTTACTATTATAATGCTGAACTGTTAATCAAAATACGGATTACATAAGTAGGGTAGGTGCATGCATAAATGTGATAATCTCTTCCTAGTGGCTCGTTTTCAAACCGATTCCCCTACTTTCACATAATGTTCTAAACGCCTGATTGTATCAAAAATGAAAGAGGCAGAAGATTAAGATTAGGTACAGCGAATTATTCTAACTAATAACGATAATTATCACATTTAAGTATTTACCACATTTACTCACACACAAAATGCTCATTATACTGCACTAGCGGGTCTGTAAAAGACAAAGTGAACAGAAGCATTGAGCATACACGCCTAATCTGTAGCCATTTGCTTCATAATATGAGTTGCCTTATCTATTAAAACTTTTCTAAAATTATTATTAGTGATTCAAATGGATTATTAGCGTTTACAACTAGTTGATTTGATTTACAATTAATGAGGTGTATCGTCTGTACTTTACATACCTGTGTACTTCATGTGTCAACGGGGTCGCATTCCTGGGTCTTGGCTAACACTGAAAAAACCGAAGTACATTTATGCAAATGTAGGTAGGTAGGTACCATAATAGGATAGGTGGGTAGGTATATCTGCTTAAATTATCACACTTGACACTAGTTTAGTCTTACTTCTTCTCTCCACTGCAACTGTACAGAAGGCTATTAATTAATGGCGTATTAATTATTATAAGTGAACGACCAAGGGTTTATAGTTAGGTACCTGTAATAATGCTGTAGAGCAAGTGTTTCCCGTGTAATGCTTTGCTTGCTGAGAATTGAGAGCCCGAACACCAGAGCTGTTGTAAAAATACTGTTAATAAAAATTTAATGTAATCACTAACTTTAATTTCCTCAGCCACTAGTTTTATCCTTACCAGCTCAGATAGTTGCTACCGGACGAAGGTTTTCATTGAATCTTCTAGCCGAATTGCTCACTTTAACAAACAGTTCCATAGTTACGATTTTACTAATTGCAGCATTTTTCGAAATTATGAAGCAGAGAAGTCTGAAAAGTAAGCCAGTTTGTTAGATTTTCCTAAGCGCTAAGTTAATAAACCCATTGCTATGCCTTTCTGGTTTACTATTATTACTCAGGTGTGTACATATCATTACATTGCATTGCATTGTAGTTCGTAACTACAAATACATACCTTAGTTTATATATGTTCCCCTGACCTATCCTAATCTAACAACTAAAATCAAATTCTAATATCGGTTTCACTTTTCCGCTCAATGCCTCTAATAATGTGGTACTGGGGTAGAACAATACACGGGTAGGAGTTATAATAACTGATACTGATGCTGTTTTAGCTTAAGACCCATTGCCAAGCCAAGCTGATTGTGTTTACATAATCGTTGTGAAATTACCCTGATCGTACATGTATTCCAATATATACTTTATTACTTACTACATTGTACAACTGTACATATATGCAAAAGAGTGTAGCACTTACAATTAGCACACACTTTACACCACACTTTACCAACACAATATGTAATGTCCCGCAGAATAAAATAAACTTGTTTGATGAGATGTATCGTCTGCATGTTTTATTGTTTGGTTAATTAAGATAAATTGCAAAACTAGTTTTCTCTTACACCGCTTGCGCTTGTACAGACAATCAATATGTGATAAATAGATTCAAGGGGAAATTGCTTGTGCAATCGCCTGTATGAATGTTGTCAGAAAATAAAAGTGCAAGGTGCATAAATGTCTAGATAAAGTTAAGCAATTCTAAATTATGGGATGTTTTTCCAGTAACACAAGATCGATCCTGCATGAACTTATATGCGATTTATTTAAGGTAATCCGAGATCTGGGTAATTAAGGGTACAAAAAAAACTCTGGATTTAAAAGCCTTTTTGTTTACAGCTAAAAGGTACTAACGAGGGAAGGACGAGACACCTCCCCTCGTAACTAGGTGCATACCTATACCTAGTTGTTTTTGGCCTCACGTGGAACGAAAAAGTAAATTTTATCCGTGTATCCTGGTATTTTGACCTGAATGTATGGCAATATGACTGTGTATGAGGTAACTTTCGAAGCGTTTTACTCCAGTGTACGTTGTTTCTTGTGATTTTTTAGTCGAATTAGACTAGTAAAGGTTACCATACATTTCAAAACTGAAATCTGTGCACATTGTTTGGTGTCGACTAGGGTTGGCAAGTTTCAAAATGCCCTGGCATTTTGGGCATGGGCATTTACTGGGCATTTTGGGCATTTTGAAAAACAGGCTTCCACCAGGTTTCTAATAGGTTTTTAATAGATTTCTCGTGTATTAATTGTAGATTTCTGATGTGCTAACATAAAAGGAACACTTAAGACACCTTATAAATACAAACCACCATTAGAATGAGTATAAATATGTGAAAAACGTGCGAAAAACACAGGTAATACACAAATGAAGGACATCACAAACACAATAGCACCGCATCATTAGCGTATTAAAAGAATACTCGTATTAGAGATACATTACATTAACTATAAGAGACACATCACAAACCTATTAAGTGACCCATCGCAAACCTATTAGACACACACACCATATCCTCATTAGACATCACACTAAAGTAACGCGCCATTAACTCGTTAATAGTGCATCATAAACCTTTTAATAACGAATCATAAAACTAGTAGTAACGTGTGATAAACACATTAGTACCAAATCGCAATGGAAAACATTAAACACCCATCAGAAACTCATTAATAATGTGTTAGGAAGCACTTAAAATGCGTTAGAAAACCATTAAAAACGCATCACAAAGATTATAGACAAACTATATAAACACCGAAACGCTACAAAAACTCATTAGAAACACTAGAACCTATACTGAAAACATGTTAGAAATCCATAAGGAACACGTCAGAAACCTACAAGAAAAATTGTATATATTACGGCCGATGTACATAATTATAGCATATCATAGTTGTCCAGCAGGCTCGTGTGCTTGCTTTATTAGTAACTAATGACTGTCTTACATAACCAAAAGCAAATATGTAGCAAACCACAATAATTATCTGAGATATTAAAAATTCGTAATTTTTAGAGTTTGTATAAATAATAAGTGTGAATTAATTCAAAATGCCCAAAATGCCCAAAATGCCTAGGGCATATTGGGCATAAACTGGGCATTTTGAGCTGAGCAAATTCGGAGGCCATTTTGGACATTTTGCGGGCATTTTGGGCATTTTGAATATGCCGGGCATTTTGAACGAGAATTGGGCATTTTGCCAACCCTAGTGTCGACTATCATTGTAAGCGGGGAGGATTGGGGGTAGGGTAACTTTAGAGCTTGCCGTAAGATATTGTGTTATTTTTAAGGGTTGTTAGTATAAAATAACAAATGACCCCACTAAACATTAAAAATTATATAAGCCATTGCGAGCAAATTCATTTGAAAAACTAAAATTCAAAGCTCTTTTTTTGCATAAAATTCGCTTTATGTCTACAGCGAATATATGTATGTAAGTAGGTACCTTTAATACGGATGGCGTTTAGTCCAATAATAAACCCTTATTGTCTGCAGGCAACGATTAACTATCGCGCTAGTTAGTGATACTGGTTTGCATTTTTTACAGATATCTATTTTTTTTAAACTTTGCTTCAAAACATTAAGGAAGGAACTTAATCTTGCATCAGTTTTAATAAGGAAGCAAGTTCAAAAATACATACAAGTACATTGCGTATCTACGTCAAGAAAAAACGGTTGTTGGTGATAACTGATATGAAAACCTATGCGATAATACCACAAGTTGTGTGGTAGTGGTACCCTCGAATTGCCCATACTTTACTTCTAGGTACAGGGAAATCTCCCCCCCCCCCTTTCCTCCAGTAAAAATTAAAAACTTGACCCCCTGCCAACCATTCGGGCTGGCAGTACCAGAAATGGCCCGACCACGATTTGGAGAAAACCCCTAAAACCGACCGAAATTTGGTAACTTAGACACCCCAGAAAAAAATTCATTCCGCTCGAATGGAGCTTCTAAATATTTCAGTCAAATATGTGTACATATGTATGTCAGAATTATTTTCATTTTCTCTCCTTACTTCAATTTGACTAAAAAGTTAGGATTTCTGGTCAAATACTATTTAAAAAGCATACCTTATCCGTATTCCAGTTTGTACTCTGATGCAACGATGTTCACGGACTGTTTACATATATTAAGCTAAATCACATAATTTTGATTCCCTGGGTCTGAGAGGAGTAACCGAATTGCTACTATCGCTACTGAGCTCAGAAAGTCAGATACATAATGGTGACATAAGAGTGACATTAGGTCAGGGCTTCTATTCATATCAAGGACATGGGCTGCGCCTCCAGGATAGTTTTACATTTGAGTAGTATTTTAAAATTAGAGCTCTTTAGAAAGTTATAGAGATTATTTGTAAGTGGTAAAATATATTCGTATATTAATACAATTTAGATTTTGTTGTTTTTGATATTTTGGAGAAACCAGAAGAACAACAGTACAACTATAAATAATAGTACAGGTAGTACTAATTTTCTTCAAACCAGTACAGTTACATGTACTGGATAGCTTTTAATTTTGCCCAATACAGGGGCCGTGAAAACAATAATGTATGTACATACTGGGCAAAGTAGTACGTATTAAACCAATATCGCATAATTATTGCAGGCAGAGTTTTACGCTTATGTACACTACAGATAATTTTGAAATGTTCTTGTTAGTTATGAATCACGAATACCACGTCTCCTTATCATCATGCATCAGTTAGGCAATCAAAATTGTATGTGCTTTATTTGACTTAGAAGTATTAGAAGTGTATGTATGCATTTTGTGTTTTTTGAAATACCAAAGTTACAGCTAGAATTGCGCATTTAATGCGCGCAATTGAATGAAGTTGCACTTTAATTTATACGTTTGCTGGAATTCTAACGCTAAGATCTCGCGTGGCCGTAATTGAACCGTATTTCCCATAATGTGTATTAGTTTGAGCCGTTGTTAACAGGTTTGACTCGTTTGAAAAAAAACTCGGGGGAAAGATTGGCATAAAAAAGTTGTTTTTAAAATTTTCATAAATGTTTTGAAATGTATGCGGTCTTTTCCATCTAGTATATCTACGTAAATTATGTCTATTACTTTTGGTTAAGCATTTTCTGCAATTACAATTTTCGTTTGATACTAAGACTTGCAGATTAAATAATAGTGTTGGACTAAAATGTGGAATATGGTTGTATTCCTATGCGATTTGGTACCCTTAAAAAGCATTAATCAGTAATCATTGTTACTACATTCGTAAGCTTTATTTTGTTTCAAATTGTATTTAATTCATCAATAACAAATAAGAAGCACTGTTAATATTTAATGTATTGTATGCTTAAAAATTTAGCCTTCATTCACCCGTTGCCGCTGATTGAAAATTGAAAGTGCGGAGATACGAGTATTCGAGTAGTTTGGAAGTAATTTTTAAGAATACGCTGTCACCAAATGTAGCATTTATATTCGAATTCGATAGTTACGAATCATTTAATTCTGGGAAATCACAGACACGATTAAGAAACATGCTCACGCACGTATCAAAAATAATTGCTTAAAGGTCAGGTTTCATCGCTCGTTCTCTATTCGGTTTCAATTTCATACGTACAATCAGATTTTACTCTTTCACCGTGAACGACATGTACATATAAAGACATTTGCTCCCAAACAACTGCCACTCGGAATTAAATAATGTCGATTTTTTATGCTTTCAATTTTATAAGCAGGAACTTCCAAATTAAATGATGAGTAGGGGAGTGAGTAGTGAGAAGGCTTCCGAGTAAACCCAAACTTGAATTTTTTTATGCCAGCCAGTGACCACAATTATAGGGACTGACCAGATTTATGACGGTCACTATACTATAGGTATCTATTAATACTTAATAGACATTACCTAATAAAACAATGAAGGGCAAACAATTCTAAATCGGTATGTGACCTTAATGTTACAATATGCAATGTGGAGCACCTTGTAGATGTACTTACATACATACTTACCTACTTGAAGTTACTTGCTTTTATTTCTTTTTTATTGCGGGCAAAGCACATATCGCAGTTTAACTGTGTAGTTTCATTTGTGCAGTCAAATCATTTCAATATTTATATTTATGTTCATCATTGCTATTTTCGAGTAAACTTGCATTTGAAATTTATTGTTTATACCTATACCCATAGTCTCTAGCAGATTTCATGAAAGTAATTAGAAATCGTAAATTGTAGACGCCAACTGGTAGTAACCGGAAGCATAGCCACGCTACTAACGAGTAACGAGTAAGAGGAAGTAGGTACTATCTACCATCCTATGTATCTTTTACTTGTGGATGCATATGTTACATACATACATGAATGCTCAAGGCGATTTAGGATTTCGTAGCTTTCCTTTATTTGTAACGGCACAGATGAAGCAATAACGAATCTTGACATACATACGGGTTCCTCCACATTCGGCAGTACTCGGTGTACAGTATTATTTTCCGTCCTGGGTCTACGTGACTTCGTTCAGGTTTTCAGTTTCATTCAATTTCTCAGTCCGTACTTTTATTACGTGTTATAACCAAACCAGATCCATGACACGCGAACAACGCCAGGTTCCTCCTAGTTTTCCCCGTGTAACACGACAAACCGACAAAGTATGCACATGGAAGTAAAAAGCTATTTAGCGATTAGATTTTGGACGTGATAGTAAAGTCCACCGGGGATTTTACTCCACACAACTGCAAATTATTAGGAAAGAGAAAGTAAATGGGGCAAGAAGGTATAAGCACAAACCATGGCTTTTAATCTTGCATTTAAAATTTTTTTAATATAATCCGACAAGAAATGGTTTAAATGACCGAACTCAGAAATCCAACGAAAATGACCAGAAGAATCGGCAATTCTATTAATTTAACTATTATTTTCAATTTAAGACTAAAAGGCTTTAATATTTAAAATATTTGGAGCCCGACCGGCCGACCTAGAATAACCTCCATCTCATAATTGTTGAAAATGTTACGGCTAAAAAAGAATGCATACCATCTAAAGTATTTACATAGAATTTAATGAATTTATGCTTACTGTGATGTAACTGACTCGAGCTGCATTTTTAAAGAGTTCCATAATCATTGGATATAGATAGCATGTGAGAAAGAGCTGATCTGCATATCTCTACTTGTACTTACGTTATTTATTAGCAGTTATCTACTTCTATGATGCACTCTATTCAGACGATCATTTGAGAATCATCGGAATTAATGGTATACTTGCGTTCTTCACGTTCTACACTGCCAACTGACGTGCGGAGATAAAATTATAGGAGATTAACTCAAAGAAATCCACTGCGCAGAAAATTGCAGTCATTACTTACATGCGAAAAAGGGATTACTACACGTTTGTGTGAATCTACACAACAATATAACATTGATGCTTCCTTCCTCGTATTATGCTTTTAGAAAGGACGTTAGATATATATGCCGTTTTTCCTGTCCTGATTCGACCATTTATTCCACTTTATTCCCTTTACAAATTTTGCAATAAATTAGCGTAACCTACAAGCTCGGCTTAGGTCACTACTTTTTCTGAACGCACTCGCCTAAAGTGTTAAATGATATCAACTATTTAATTACAGAAATGAATTTGACGTCAAGGAAGTACTTACATATCATCGGCTCAGCTTTGTACAAACTTGTTAAGGATAACAAATAATTCTAACATACCTAGGTCCATAGGTACATATAATTATCGTTGCAACAAAGCTCCAAGGAATTCCAGCGCAGTGGTGTGTTGTGTTTATTTACTAGATAAGGAAATCTTTATTCCTGCAGTGAGTCTGCTTTGCTTTTTGCGTCTCGCAAATAATGAACTTAAAGCTCTTGCAGAAAGCATTCAATGATTCGCATGCCTTTAAATAGCACATAGCACCACATTATTATTTGATGACCATACTGAATATAATATACTGGGTTTTAACAAAAAAATAATTCTGTTGTCTTTTACGTCGTGGCGATGATTTTGCGTTTAGAAGCAATATGTACATGCATTACAGAATAGTGCACCCTGAGCAAATAATATCTAATACAGCATAATATAACGAATAATAATAAACTAGCACCCGTGTTTCAAAAACACGGGCCTGGCTTCTAGTTATTTATAAATAATGGAATACAACTCCGTACTTAGGTGTTTAAACGCATTTACAAACAAATATTCGGTCAGACTCACTGTCCCTACTTACTAGTTCACCACGAGCCACGAGCTAAAATTTTTGTTGTATATATATACGTAAAGCAAATACTATCATGCAGGAAGGATACAGTAATGAATTTAGTGCATGCACTAACAGCAAAATATTACGGAGCGTAGATGAGGATGAGACCATGTCATCTAGTAGTGTTCTAAAGTTCTGGTTTTTGCACCATAAATATAGGAAAATAAATTTTACTGTCACCGCTACTTAAATAATGATACTACAGATATTAAACTAGACAAGACGATACAAACTGCAAATGCACGATTTCAAAAACATTCTGAACTAAATTAGTATTTTTTGTACGTATTACCTACTGACGATTAGTAGAAGGTAGCACTTATTTCTACAGATATCTGGTGTTCTAAAGTTGTTTCAGTTTCAGGGGGTTTTGGTCAAAAATCAATTTTTTACTGTGTCGGATTGTAAATTAAAAATTTACCATTATTACAATTTACAATGCTTATTCTGACAGGGGTGACTCTATCCAAGGGTGCGATTTTTGAATCTGCAATTTTATGACTAAAAATAACCCAAAGTTTCCCCAAACTTGTGGATTTTAAGGTCAATTTTACTTTCATACATTTTTGGGGCCCACTCCCTGTCTCTACGTTCGACTTTTATTGACCTTTGGCTTTGACACTGCCTGGGGATACCAGGGGTGGCCAAAATTAGGTACACCATCATCCTCAGTTCCTTGAACTTTGAAGGGCAGCTAGATTTCACTACTGGGTATACAGATTAGGGAACAATTGGGATAAGTGGAACTCGTCATGATCTGTCAGCATCAGCAGTTGTATGTGTGTTGTACGTTTTACAGCGTGTAATAAATGTGTACTGGTTTTAGAGTAGCAGTTACAAGTGCCTAGAGTAAAGAGTGGGACGAGTGGGAGCGAAATATACTTACAGTTAAAGCGTGAGTTTGGGCATCCCGTGGAAGCTATAAGATGCGTTTCTCTGTTCTTCAGCTTACTCAATAAAGGAAGAAACCAGTTAGCCGAACACCGAATTCTG